>PVKE010023012.1:0-25016 GCA_004027555.1 Craseonycteris thonglongyai
TTTTCAATCATTCTTTGTTCTAGAAATGTTTGTAATTCAATTTTTTACTATACAAGAAAGGGACATTAAAAAGCCCAGAATTATTTTTCTTTGATGTGAGAGGGATTGTATACTCAGAATTTGTGCCTCTGGGTCAAATGATCAACCAAAGTTTTTATCTGGAAGTTCTGAGCCAGTTGCATAACAATTTGTGGAAGGAACATCCCAAACTGTTGCAAATAACTGGCTCTTCCACCATGACAACACATCTGCCCACATCACGCTGAATGTTCAGCAGTTTTTGACCAAAAAACGGCATGGCCCCCATGCCCCACCCTTTCTATTAACCAGTCTCACCCCAAGCATCTGTTTTTTGTTGCCCCAGGTAAAAAAAGAAAAAGTCCTGAAAGGGAAATGGTTTGCAGACACAGAAGAGATGAAACAAAAAACAGCAGAAGTGCTAAAGGCATCAAAATTGAGCAGTTCAATTTTGAGCAGTATAAAAAGCAACTCCATAGGTGAGTACTTTGAGGGTGACTGAACTTTACACAGGTAAGAATAAATGCACAATTTTTTTATAAATAAATGTTGGGTTCTTTGGGGTGCCCCTTGTATTTATAACATGCTCCTCCCCCCCCTCCTTTTTTCTTGAAGTCTGCAAAATGAGTCAGCTTAGTAAATGTCATTTAAGAAGATATTTAGAAATCACATCTTTGGTCCATTATCTGTGGTTCTGAACAATATATGCTTCGGCTTTTCTCCATTTCTTTGAAAAGGTAAGTTAATACAAATTGTTTTATATGAAATATTATAATAAAATACTCGTTAGTTGACCATGAAATAATTAAATGAGGATTTCATATAAGTCAAAACAAAATGTGTTTAAAGGACTAAAGAAAAGTAAGATAATATTGTAATATAAGAATAGAAATTTTAAATAAATACAGTTTCAGGAAAAATGTTCTAATGCTAAAATCATGCTGTGAAATATCCTCTCATGGGAAGTCTGAGCACTTAAGTTGTTCAAAACCTGCCTGGAAACAGCATTAAAAAATATACCCTTGGGAGTAATTTTATACAGTGGTTGAGTCGATTAGGAGCCTAATAGGCCTTTAACATATCTTCTTGGTATGACTTAAGTAAAATAGCAACTTTCCCATAGTATTTGTTATTGGAAAGTAGAAATTAAAAAATAATGTGACTAGTGCAAGTAACATGATTCTTTTAATAAAATACAGTCACATTCTACTAACCTATCAAGTAATAGGAATAATGATGATTTTCAAAGAATTCTGAAAATAAAAAATGTTATGAAGTATTATTGTCAGGCTCTATTACATATTTTTATTCACACACATTACTTCTCCGGAAACATAATTCCATAAGCTAAACGTGAAAAAGAAAAAGGGCTAATATTATGGAAAAAAAAAAAGTAGGAAAGCAGAAAACATCTGCTAAACACTCAAAGGGCACCTGGCTTGAATGAGACCAGTTCAAGAAGTATTTATTTACATTAAAAAAAAAATCCAGATGTTTCTGTTTCAAATGTGTTACAAAAGTAAATAAATGTGATCTCGGTTTTTGATGAAAACTTATCTTTTACTGGTAGCATTATTATTTTCAAGATCACATGTAAAGAGTATTTCATCAGTTAAGCTTTTGAATATCTTTGTCATAACACTTCAGTTCATTTTTCATGATCAAAACTAAGTAAATGTGTTGAAAGATAATGATATAATTTATAACTCCAGATACATAATATAGTATTCCTTATTTAAGAAAAATAGGAGAAGCTGGGATGGCTCAGCGGGTTAAGTGCTCACTTTGCAGCCCTGGGGAATGAGGATTGAATCCCAACCACCGCCCATGTGGACCCAAATGCTGAACTGAGGTGGGCTTCCCATGCGGTAGGCCCCCAGTTCGGTTCTTGGCCCCTGGTTTGGACCCTGGCTCAAGGGGCCATGCCTCCCGTGCAGGAGGCCCCCAGCCCAGTTCTAGCCGCAGCCCCCGCCCACCTGTGTGAAACCAAACCATGTCGAAAACTGATGGCGTACAACTGTGGAGACTGCTCTGGGCCCTCCCCCTTCTCTCTGTTCGTCTGTGACTCTCTCAATAAAAATTTAAAAAAAGAAAAAGAAAAATTAAAGTCCAGGACTCTTTGAAAACAGCAAAAGTCAACTATGTAATGTCTAAATATGTGCAAGTTTATGCTTCAGTTGAGTTATGTAAATATGACCTTTTAATTTTTAATAATAGCTGAGATGCAAACTCATTCTGTTCTCTTATGTGCATATTACTATTACAAGAACAATTCAGTGCTTACTCTGTTTCAAGCTCTTTATATTAAATAATTGTATACGTGGAACCTATGTAATTTTTACCAACCAATGTCACCCCAATACATTTTGCAATAAAAAAGATGGCAGCACAGTCTTTTGTGAAAATATTTCCCTAAACATTTCTATAGATTAAAAAACAACAACATGCACATATAATTTACCTACAGGTATTTGTTTTGGTATAATTAATTTATTATAAAGAATTCACATGGACTCATTGTCATCAGAATGAATTCTATTCATTATAGTACTATAATGTTCTTCTAAGATGTAGCATAATGCATTTTTGTATTATTATTAAATTAATACCTGGGGAAGCCGGGATGGCTCAGTGGGTTAAGTGCTCATTTTGCAGCACAGGGGACCAAGGATCAATTCCTGGCCCCGGCCCGTGCGGACCCATATGCTGAACTGGGGAGTGCCCCCAGTTCAGTTCTCTCTCTGTCTCTGTATATATATCTCTCTCTCCCTCTCTCTCTGTGTCAAAATAAATAAATAAATAAATAAATAAATAAATAATAGTAATAATAAAAAAATAAATTAATACCTACTGTATGCTAGTATTGGATGTAAAAAATAATGCTTGGTCTTTGCCCTTAAGAACTTAATTAGGGGAAGCCGGGACGGCTCAGTGGGTTAAGCGCTCACTTTGTAGCGCCGGGGACCGGGGATCAAATCCCAGCCCTGGCCCATGCGGAACCATATGCTGAACTGGGAGCTCCCCCAGTTCAGTTCTCTCTCTGTCTCTGTCTCTGTATCTCTCTCTCTCTGTCAAAAATAAATAAATAAATAAAAATATTAAAAAAAAAGAAATTTATAAAAAAAAAAAGAACTTAATTAACCATTTTAAGAAACAAGTCATTCAAATTAAATTTGTAATAGCTGTAGCTAACATTTATCAAAATCTTACTATTTTCCAGGCTCTGTACTGAGGTCTTTACCTGTATTAAATTTTGAGTATACAAATAACCGTATAAGGTAGGTACTATTATTTTTCTTGTTTTTACAGAAGTAATTAAAATATATAGAGTATAAGTAATTTGCCCCAAATCCAACATCTAATAAGTGGCAAAGGTACCATTCAAACTAGGCTATCTGACTCGAGTCTGTGCTTTAAATTCTTACTCAATATTGTAAGTATATCCCAGAAGGGAAATAATATCATTAGGTTTGTTAATCAGGGACAAGCTTTGAGTCAACTGATTCTAAAGGTTGTGCTTTAAAAACCATTTTATATCCTTGGTCAACACAATCAGTTAATTAACACATTCATTTTTTTTTTTAATTATATAATTGGGGAAATTATTCAGTCATTTACAATGGCCAAGTTTGATTATATATTTAAGAAAAGGCTTCACCCCCAAGCACCTTCAATTTTATTTTGGGATGTTCCTGCAGAATGATAGTCTAGCCAAGTTTGATTATATATTTAAGAAAAGGCTTCACCCCCAAACACCTTCAATTTTATTTTGGGATGTTCCTGCAGAATGATATTCTATTGAGTTTTGGACTGCCCTGGGTTGGACTGGTAAAATCATAGCATTTAATTAATGTGGACATCTTATTCTCTGACTGGCCATGTTAAAAATTAAAGAGAATCAGAAGAACAATGTATATTATCAAATCAGCTTCCTATAGTTGGAAAGTATTTGATTGTTGATATTTTTAACCTTCATTAATTAGTCCAATCAGGGATAAAAATATTTTGTTAAGAGTAGTATTAAAAAAAACTTCAATAATAATATTAACAGGACTTAAATTTGATATAAATGTTCTTCAATAACTTGTTACTGTTGAATAAAAAGTAGTATTTTAGTTGCTTTAGTAATAGTTTTATATCCTTATTGTTATTTTGTGTCTCTTTAATTGTTAATGTAACAGTGAAAGTACATGAATATGATTTGCTTGGTCATGATTATTAGGAAAAAAATGGCATACATTTGAACCTTTAAACACATGGCTAAGTCATTTTAAAACCAAAAATAAAGGCATCCTGGGGGCAGTCAGAATAATCAGAATGATGTAATTAGAGGAGAAATAGAAGAATTTTCCATAAAAATTAACATCTGTTGATTGACATATGTATGTCTGCTGCCTTAAGCTATATATCAAAATTTTAATTATATGTATGCACAAGTAGGTATATAAAATAAAATCATGTTAAGTTACATAGCTTATCAAGCAACTGTTCGAAATGTTTTCTGATCCTTCAAAATTTTACTAAATTCAATCAGCAGACTTTAGTGAAAGCTGTTTTTATTTGAATCAGAGAGTCACTGTCTCCATGTTGTAACACTTTGAAATTGAGGTATATAGTATATAAACCAAGTCAAACTTGCAACAACAATGTCATAACTTTTGGTAATGTAGCAAGTTGCCACGTGGTCCTCCTCGCCTGTGAATTTAACTATGTTTAGGTATATGTTATCTAATTGTCAACTGAGCTAGATAATTTACATATTGGTAATCACACAGCTTAAATTTTAATTTAGTTTAGAATCATAATTGCAGCCTAAAATTCATAAAAATTATTATATTGAGATGCAACAGTAAAGTGAAAAGTATTGGGCTCAGAAGAACATCACATAGATCCACAAGATGAAGATTTATTATTATATAAATTGAGGATATATTTGTTGCTGGAGCATTATTTGCAAATTTTAAATCATCAACCAAATAATTACAGTGCCTAATTAGAGAAAAAATACGCAGTGACAAAATGAGTTTCATTTTCTCATTGAGACATTTGAAAAGGGTTTCTGGTCACAATCCAGGTAATGAAATTAAAGATAGGAGAAACTGCCAAATCTCTTGGAACAGATCACAGAATTTTCAAAGCTAGAAAAGGTTGTGTTATGATTCATACATCATGAAAATCTATCCCTCAGATACTGAGCATGTAAATTTCAAAGACTTCCAGCTGACTTTCCAAGAGAATCTTTTAACTTCCAGGGATATATAAACCCTATTGGGAGAAAAAGAAACCTTGAATCAAACTAAATAAGAAATGCAGACAAAATCTTAATACTCTTTGATAGGCCAAAAATTATACAGTCAATCCTAAATGTGCTAAAGCAGTCAAGGTCATGAGCATAGAACGTAAAAGCTCTGTTATGTAACTCCATATGCCTGGAAGTGATTCAGAAGAAGCCCTGGATTCTGAATTATTAGGAACATTCCTATACTCTCCAGGAGAAGAAAGCCTTATAACATAGCTAAAGTCCAAAGACCTCTAGCCTATAAATAGGATGCTCACTTGTTGCCTCAATCCAGATGGTAATTCTAACAATGAGAATGAGAATGAGAACAAGACCTAAAATAAGAGTGAGAAGGAGATGCTATGAGCAGCAAGTGAAATGAGTTGGTGGCTTGCAATACTTGAGAGTCTAGTACAGGAGCCAGTAGAAAGAGGCTGAAAGAAGGTATGCAGAGAGAAGGGAGGAAAATAGATGGAACATCGTGTTATGGAAATAAAGCAGAACTAGTGTTTCAAGAAGGAGGGTGAGATCAACTGTTAAATACAGCTGAGACATTGAGTAGGATGAAAGCTGAAACATGCTTACTGAATTTAGTTACAAGAGCTAACTGAAACTTAAGGAAAGAGGTTTTCATGGAGTAGTGAGGCAGAACACAAACTAGATTGGTCTGAGAAGTTAATGGAATAAGAATGTGGAGACTAAAATAACTTTTCTGATAAATGTAAATGTGTGGAGGATATAAACTGAAGGGCACTTATGGGTGAAAGTTTTAGAAAATAATTTAGATGAAAATATTTAAAGATAAAGTTTTAGAGGAATAGAGTAATTCACTGTGGTTCAAACTGTAGGATATGACTTATTAGTATGTTGTAACATTAATTTAGTGAATGATGACCATCATTTTAAAAAAGGAAAAAAATAACAGCACATCATGCATGGCATGGTAATCTTATCCTATGAAACTTTTTATTAAATTAATTGAGGTAGCATTGGTTAGTAAAATTATATAGGTTTCAAGTATACATTTCTGTAATACATCATTTATATATTGCATTGTGTGTTCTCTACCCAGGGTCAGTTCTCCTGTCTTATAAAATTGTGTTTAGGTTATTTGTATAAGTTGTTTACTGCAATTCACAGTAAGAATTATAGTTTATATATTTATACATGATATTTATATATAGTATGTATACTATATATTATGTTTACATATCAAGTACATATTCATAATATGTATATATCAGGTTGCAATGTAATATATAGTTCTTGTTGTGGGTCACAGTAATAAGGAAAAAAATACTCTGAAACCTTAAGCATTAAGTGTTAGTGTAGATTCTGGAGAATGTGGGAGGGGCTGAGACT
Organism: Craseonycteris thonglongyai; assembly: GCA_004027555.1. Classification (NCBI taxonomy): domain Eukaryota; kingdom Metazoa; phylum Chordata; class Mammalia; order Chiroptera; family Craseonycteridae; genus Craseonycteris; species Craseonycteris thonglongyai. The sequence goes on from PVKE010023012.1 coordinate 6,659, forward strand.
CTTGTTATACATAGGGAATTGGCCTTCAAGAGGTGAGAAACATATGCTTTTTAATATTAGGAGGTAGGTGGAAAAGTTTGGCACAGACGCAGGTTACTGAAAATTTGGCAACAGCATATTGAAGAAACTCTTGTATGATGGCTCTAATCACTTTAGTTAAGCACAATGCAATTATCTGCTGACCATAAAGACTACAGAGAGGGTATCATGGTTTACAAAGAATTGAGAAAATCTAAAGTACTTTTTATAAATATCAGATCAAGATGACCAGAGAATTACATATGTTCAAACTGTGGGTTGTTGACTGAATTTATAAAAATACCAAACCATATAAGAGTGTTCTATCCATGTGTAGAAACAGACACAAGTAACAAAAATTGTTGAATTCAGGATTGGGTTATTTTGTTTTGTTTTTTTAAGTTGGAAGCTTTGAAAGAACAAACAGGCAATGGAAGTTAGTGTATTGATACCAAAATGATTGAAGTGAAAGATTTTAGAATCCATCAAGTGTATAAGAAATTTCATATTTTGGAAGAGAGTGCAGCAGTCAATAGAGCTGAAAGCTCAAAGAGATCGAAGAACAGAGAGAGCTGGGTTCTGAACAGGCAAATGGGAATTTTCACAAGAGTGATGTTTGTGATTTTGAGCACTGAAATTCTTTTGGTGCTAAGTTATATAAGGGATTGATGGAGATGATGTGAAGTACAAGGGCTGTCTAGAAAAAAATCCAGCCACAATGCCCCTATTTTTCATTTACATAGCTGGATATTTTCTGGACAGCCCTTATATACCATTAATGAAAAGAAAGTCAGGAAATCATTAAAATATGATATTGGACAGATTGTCCAGATGGACTTTGAATTTCCTGAGATGATGGCAGAAATCAAAGAGGAAAGAAATACCCTACTATAGGTATCAAAATCTTGAGTAAATAAGATGAATTAGCCAGGAGTTTGGTTAATGACAGCAAGAAACAGGAGTTTTTAAAAGTGGGTGGAAGAGCTTTTGTGGAACAAGGCACCAGTGAGAACTCAAGCCCCACATCTAAGGCTGTGAGCTTAAGAGTACCAGTTCTGTGTTCAGACAGCCTGGATTCCATTGCTTCCTTTATCTCTCTGTGCTTCTGTGACCTTGAGAAAGTTACTTGATCTATGTCTCAGTCTCACATCTGTAAAATATGGATAAAAGTATCTATCTCATAGGAATGTTGTGATAATTCAATGAAATAAATTCATGTATAGTATAGGTATAGTACTTGTATATAGGAAGCACACAACAAATGTTTGCTATTATGTTTCACTATTATTTTCCAGAATATTAAATGAACAACTTCTACTTGACAGAGGAATGTTCCTGAGTAATCATCCAGTTTTCAGTTAAAACATGAGGGGGTACCCAAGAATAACCAGAATTATCTCCTGGAGGTCAGGTCCCTTGTAGTATAGGCTTCCCCCACTAGGTGAGTGCTCTAGGAACCCATCTGCATCAGTGTACCAGCTGGTATTGTGTGAGAGGATGTGTTCAACTTAAGTGAATTTTTTTGGAGACTCTTTCAACACATCTGTCCATTTCATGATGGGTGATTTACATGAACAACGTGCAGAATGACAATGCTACCTGCCCACACCACGCTGAGTATTCAGCAGTTTTTGACCCAAAACAGAATGCCCCCCATGCCCCACCTTCTATATTTACCAGATCTTGCCCTGAGCAATGTTTTTGTTTGTTTGTTTCCCCAGATGAAAAAAAGTCCCCAAATGGGAAAGGTTTTCCCCTTGCAGAAGAGTTGAAACAAAAAATGTCAAGAAACAGTAAAAGGCATAAAAATCAATGAGTTCAAACTGTTTTGAGCAGTAGAAAAAGAGTCTCAATAGGTGACTTGTATAAAGCGAAGAGTACTTTGAAGGTGACCAAAGTTTAAACATACAAGAATGAATATACAATTTTTTATAAATAAATTCCTTTTTTGGGGGTTCCCCCTTGTAATGGTTGAAGAAGCTACTAGGGTTGTAGGGATTTGCTGGTTTTGTAGGGAGAGTTCCAGAACTGTTTTTGGAGGGGGAAAAACGTGTGAGTGTGGTGGCAGGTCCCACTAAGAATGATAGAGATGAGAATAGAGCTAGGGGTAGCTTAACGGGCTTATATCTTTGCCATGCCACTGCCACAGGGCACAATGGTCATAAAGACTGCACAGAAACTGGGGTAGTAGCAGGAATATGAGGCATACAAGGTCTGCAAATTAAATTCATGAACTTGCCACCACGTGCTTATGTTGGTAGCACTGTACAAACAACTCAGTAATGTTTCACAACCTTGGTATATCAGTGTCTGACAGCTGTGTTCATGTCGATAATGTGGCAGTGTCTTGCTGAGTGGCATTCATTATCATTGTTGCATGTTTTTGTGTGCTGTCGTGACAATGTTGGAGCTTGAATTAGAGCAACAAACCATCATTAAATTCTTGTTAAACTTGGCAAGAGTGCAAGTAAAATCAGGGACATGTTAGTCCAAGTTTATGGAAATTATGCCATAAAGAAAATGGCAGTGTATAAATGAATTAAACATTTTACTGAGGGGAGAGAAAATATCACTGATGAAGAGAGGTCAGGGTGGCCAATAATGAGCAGAACTACCGAAAACACTGCAAAAATTCATCATATTGTGTCGAAATTGTCATCTGAATGAGAATCATAGCAGATCAAATAAACATTGATAGAAAAACAGGAAAATCTTAACTGAAAGTCTTGACAAGAGAAAGGCGTGTGCAAAAATGGTCCCGAAGGAGTGCACTGACGAACAAAAGCAAAGAAGAGTTAAAGTTTGCCAAGACACTTTGGAGAGGCAAGATGATGTTTTGGGTCATGTTATACTGGTGATGAAACATGGGTGTACCAATACAACCCTGAAACAAAGCGTCAAAGTGCACAATGGAAGTCAGCCAACTCTCCACGACCAAAAATGTTCCACCAGTCCAAATCAATTGTCAAAATGATGTTGCTAACCTTTTTTGACATCAGAGGGATTGTTCATTATAAATTTGTATCAAGTGGACAGTCAAACAAGTTGACTCTTTGAGGAGGGAGGGTGAGTCAAATCTATGGTGATGGAAGGAGAACTGATTCTGGGTGGTGAACACATAATGCAACACATAGACTAGGTTTTATAGAATTATCTAACTGGAAGCTATGTAACTTTTACTAACCAATGTCACCCCAATAAATTTAACAATTAATAAAAAGTTGACTATCAGGAAGTGCTGAAAGGCTGCAAAAAAAGTTAGATGAAAACATCCTGCACTTTTCACCAACCCAAGGCTCTTGCATCATGACAATGCACCAGCTCACATGGCACTGTCTCTGAGGGAATTTTAAGCCAGTAAACAAAGAACTGTATTAGAACATCCTCCCTTCTCACCTGATACGGCCCCAACAACTTTTTTCGTTACCCGAATATAAAGGAAATATTGAAAGGAAGACAGTTTGAGGACATTCAGGATATCAAGTATAATATGACGACAGCTTTGATGGCCATTCCAGAAAAGGAGTTCAAAAATTGCTTTGAAGGGTAGACTAGGAGCTGGCATTGGTGCATAGCTTCCCAAGAGGGGTACTTTGAAGATGACCCTAGTGATATTCAACAATGAGGTATGTAGCACTTTTTCTAGGACGAGTTCGCTAACTTAAATGTCAAACCTCATATAGTGAATTTGGTACCAACGGTCTTTTGAGGGAGGAAGACTAATTTGGCCTTACAGAATTCATGTATGTATGATCTGGAAGGGAGGTCCTGCTGGTGTGGCATGGGTAAGCTATTTCCTTTTTTTCTGGTGTCAACATCTAAAATGAGAGCAATTGTAACTGGCAACTATGACAAAGGAACACAAGCCTCATGGTCTCTCGTGGAAGTAAGAGTGGATACACCTTGGAAATAATTCCCATACATACCCAGTTGGTATAGTTGCCCCTCACGCACCCAATTGCTATTTTTTCTCTAGTTTTAGCAAGGTCATTATCATTATCTTAAACTACTATATACTTGTTCTATTAGTCTTTGCTTATTTGAATTTAAAGTCAGGTAGAGCAGTGATTCTATCCCTCTTGTTTTACCATAGCATCTACATGCCTAAACAGTCATCATTATTTGTTAAATGGAGAATAACCTCTATTTCTTTTAATTCTGAGGACTTACATGATTTTGATGATGATAAACCTTAGCCTAATATGTGGAGTTGCTCTGACTTCTAAAAATATCATATTGCTGTTAAATGCTTACAATTTGATTTAATTTACCATATTGATTTTCTCTTTAAGATACAAAAAAAAATGGAATCATGATGAGTCACTAAGCACCAACTACTGGTTTTGTTGTGCAATGGCACAAATAATTATATCCCACCTCAATTTAGAACTATTCCCCTGAAACTTCACACATTTTGTCCTTTTTATTAAGTCTGCAGTGAGGCAGAACATTTGGTTTCTCCAAAGTGCCGCACTTGAAAAAAGGCAGAGGAAGCATGACAACTTACTGATGTTTTTCCTCACTCAGTTGGCCTCTGCTCTCTAATAGCTATCACTGACTTTCTCTCATAGCCCTCAACATGAATTGAAATTAGTTTCACAATTGTAAAGATCCATTAGTTTCACGAAGAATTCAGAATGCATAGCATTTATTTATTTATATTTTTTTCTGTGAGTAAAGGGTCACTTGGAAATACCTCCTCTGTGCAAGGGAATATACATTTCAGAAAGCATACTTTCCTCAAAATAATAGAGTTGTACCAGCATATAGGTGTTTCCTTTAATTGCTCTAGGGATTGCAGGTGTTGTCTGATAGCAGACTACATTTAACATTTTTAATGTAAGCATCTGCTAAGATTCTCTTTATGATTTAAAGTTCATATAAGGATTCTAATTAATATTGACAGCTCCTACATTTTGTCATACTGTGCTCCTTTTCAGTGTGCTTTGTTGAAATTCCTTAAGACTTGATCTGAGCCCCGTTCTCTGTCTGCATTCACTCCTTACCTGTTCTCCTTTCAATATATAGATATGTGTATGTCTATTTTATATCTCCTAACATTCAGATTCATATGACCAATTGTCTTCCTGACATATCCCCTAAAAATGGTCAAAACTGTCTCAAATTTAACAAGTGAGAGAACAGATTTATTTTTTTCACCAATCTTAGTTTCTTTGTCTTTTCCTAACAAGTTCAGTACCACCATCTATTCACCCCATTTTTTTTTAGTTTTTTTTTTTTAAAGATTTATTTATTGTTTTTTGACAGAGAGAGATACAGAGTCAGAGACAGAGAGAAGGGGGAGGGCCCAGAACAGTCTCCATTGTTGCACATCATTGGTTTTTCCACACAGTTTCATTCCACAGGTGGGCGTGGGGCTGCACAGGGCAGGAACTGGGCCGGGGTCTCGCCCCGGTGAGAATTGAACTGGGGGCACTCTCCAGTTCAGCATATGGGTCTACACGGGCTGGGGCCGGGATTCGATCCCCGGTCCCCGGGGCAGCAAAGTGAGCTCCTAACCTACTGAGCCATCCCGGCTTCCCCCATTCACCCCATTTTATAAAGCAAAGTTGAAGCTTTTTTTTTCTTCATTATTTACATCTATTCCATCAGAAAATGTAGTCAAATCTATTTCAAAAATATGTTTATGATACCTACTCCTCTCAATCTCTTTTCACCCATTAAAATCAAGTCACCATCACCCTTTTTTAGATTTCTTCAAGTGTCTCTCAACTGCATTGCTTTCAGTTTTAGTTAAGCTTTCTTCTTGGAGAAAGTTTCTTTTTCCTAAATATTCGCTCTAGTAGAATTCTAAGGTAGGGAATCCCATGAGACTGGCCCAAGTCATATGTGTGTTTCAGAAACAAGTACTGTGCCAGAGGGAAACATTGCTCTTATTTATCAAGAGTAGTTACGGTATGTGGATTTCTAGTTCAAGTGGAGTCAGCTCCAGCAAAATCACAGGGCTAGAAAGAAGGGAAAGATCATTCCCTGGCTTAAAGACAGCACAGCGCTATTTCCAAGAGATGGGGAAATGGTTGTTGAGAAGGCAGAAACAATGGATGCCATCACTCCCATGGTTGTTTTCCTACAACGCACTCTCCTCCACAGTCAGACAGTATGCTTATTTAAAAAAACTCAAGTTATATCATTGTACTACCTTTTAAAACTGGTTATTGCTGCATTTAGAATACATTTTAATACCTTTTAATAGCTATACAGTCATGTAATATCTGGAACCTGCTCACTATTCAGTTTCATCTCATGGCATTCTCTGCCTTACCCACTATACTCTTGGATGAAAGTTCTTTTCATAACAGAAAAAAATTTTCTCACTAGCACTCACTGTACTCTGCCTGGAGATATCTTTGGCCTATTCTTGCTATCCTGTTGCTTCTGATCCTTCGCATCTCAGCTCAAATGTTACTTCCCCAGAGAACCTTTCTCTGCCTACTCACTTTACACTCTTGATTTTCTGTTATAGAGTCTATTTCTTTCCTTCTTATGCATCGCACAAGCTCTAAACATTAGTTGTAATTGCCTGTCTTTCCTAATTGAATATACACTCCACTTTTTTTATTTTTTTAAGCACAAACCCATAACTTACCACAATCTCTCTGCATAAATATAATTTGTCACTGAATTTTTAAGGGTGATTTCTGCCAGTTTTCATTTTTGATATTTTCTTACACATCCCTGGATATGTGCAATACCATCTCAGCTACTGTAATATTGAATTGTTTATACTATCAATGGCTTATAATGTTTATTCTATATCAGCATTAATACAGTCATTAGTTAATTACTTAATTCTTTTCCTGTCTTAAAAAATACATATTTAATAATTCATATTAGTCTTATCATTTCCTCCCTGCAACATTACATTACATTCTCTCCCTCTAGTGATAGAGATATATTTCTTTTATCCATTTTTAAATCAATATATCTTCCAGTTACTGTGTCATGTAAGCTTTATTTTTCTGGTTTCCTTACATTTTCAATACCCTGAAGGTCTGAATAGGTTATGTTTAGTGTCTAAACCATAAGTCATGAAAATGTAAGATAAAGTAATAGATACCTTTTAATATAACAAGTGTAACAGGAAGCGAACACAAATGTTTCAATTTGTATTCTGAAATAAAATGTACTAGAGAAGCACATAAACTTTCAGTATTCAATGTACAGACATTTATCTATAAACATGTCAGAAAAAAGAGGCTACTGATATTTTTTACTGGATCCAACAGCAAGTTAATAGCACATAAGACTATGCCATTCCCTCTGTGAGCCATAGACTTTATCACATACTTTTGGAGGATGGAGGATATAATTTTTATTATGTAGTAATATAATTATTAGTACAAACTGAATAATACATGTTTTGAATGGGGATTAAGTAAATTACCTGGCATTAAAAAATTTAATCATGGGATGCTGGGATACCTCAGCAGTTGAATGCTTGCCTTGCAATCACAAGGTCTGGGGTTTGATTCTGGCCCCAGCCCATGTAAACTCCGTATGCTGAACTGCAGCGCAACTGAGATGAGTCAGCAGGGAAGGTTTGTGCCTCCCATGCAGGAGGCCCCTGGTTCAGTTCCCACCCCACGCAGCCCCACATTCATCTGTGTGGAATGAAACCATGTCACAACTAATGATGTGTAATTGTGGAAACTGTTCTGGGCCCTCCCCCTTCTCACTCTCTCTCTCCCTTTCTCTCAAACAATAAAATAAATCTTAAAAAATAAAACTTTTAATGATGAACCAGAGTAGAAATTACTTTTTCAAAGTGGATTGTGTATCAATTTATAGCTTTTGACTTAAAATTTAATATGAAAGCTATAATGTATTAAAGTATAAAATGTAACATTCTTAACATCTGTATAATCTACATTCTTCCATTGGGAATCAAATTGTTGTAAAGGACTATACAACAGATATATAGAAACAAAGTCAATGGCATGATCCTAAGGAAGGATCAATAATCAATATTCTCAGCCAGGTACCAAAAACAGTTGCAGGGATGAAATTAGACAGAGGAATCAAGAGAACATCCGACCAGCATTGTTAAAAGTAAAAAACAAACAAAAAAAAAGGTGTCCAGCTTTATTGCAACTGACAATGGCTTTTACATGGTAGATTGTGCTAGGCTTTGTTTTTAAAGCACCTGTCCACTCCTTCAAAAAAAAATAGTTGTATATTTGTTAGGAGGCAAGTCACCTATTTGTGATCATTATACCTGTATCATTACAGTTCATAGAACTGTGCTTAGGATGTTTCAGATGTTAACACTAACTTACTTCATCTGATGATTTTAAGGGATCTTCAAGATAAAATTATATAAATTTTTTTTTTTTAATTAATAGAGTTTAGTTTTTAGAGAAGTTTTAGTTCTACAGAAAAAAATGAGCTGAAAGTACAGTGAACTTTCATACTCCCTTTCCTCCTGCACAGTTTCCTCTATTAGGATCTTTTACTACTTTATTTTCAATTTATTAAAATTTATTTGGTTTATTGAAAAATACAGCTGTTTGTTTTCAGCCCATGCTACTATAAGCCATTCTAAGTTATATTCCTAATGTAAATCCTTCTTCTTTATTAAACGTGTTGGGGTGACTTTGGTTAATAAAATCATAGGTTTCAAGTGTACACTTCTATAATATATCATCTATATATTGCATTGTGTGTTCATCATCCAAATTCAAATCTCCTTTCATCACGATATATCTCACCCCCTCTACCTTTCACTATCTCCCCGCCTGTCCCCTTACTGTCTGGTAATCATTAAACAGTTGTCTGTGTCTATGAGTTTATGCCTGTTTGTTTATCCTGTTTGTTGCTTTCAGTTTTATATCTCACCTATGATCAAAATCATATGGTTCTCAACTTTTTTTTGTTTGACTTATTTCTCTTACTTTTAATGCCTCCTTAACTGTTATACCAGGGAACTAGCAGAATTACAATATGATTTCCATAAATAAAATTTATTTTAAGCATCTCTCAATGTATAAACTTTAGTGTAATGCTTAAAAGCACCATCTTTAGTGTCAAATAACTGCATTTGAGATCAAATCCTGGTTCTGTTGCTTGTTAGTTTACGGGACTTCGAGAAAGTTCATGAAACCTTTTGTTTCAATTCTATTGTCTGTAATGTAAGAATAATATCTGCCTCAAAAGGTTGATGTGGGGATTAAATTAGAATACTTTTTTTTTTTAAGTTTATTTATTTTATTAATTTTTGACAGAGAGAGAGATACAGAGACAGAGACAGAGAGAGAGCTGAACTGGGGGAGCTCCCAGTTCAGCATATGGTTCCGCACGGACCGGGGCCGGGATTTGATCCTCGGTCCCCAGTGCTACAAAGTGAGCACTTAACCTACTGAGCCATCCCAGCTTCCCCTAAATTAGAATACTTAATTAAAGCATTGATGTGATAACTATCTCAATGAAGAGTAGGTATTATTGTTTTTATTACAAATGAATAAATGTCACCCTTTTTTTTTAATGAGTCATGGTGTGGAATTTGAGGAATATCTAAGGAAACATAATTTAAGGCAGAATGGAAAAGGAATATAGTACAAAAGAAATTTGGAAATGAAATGGTTTTAGTTCTAGTATTACTACATGAAACTGAGTGACTTGGGACAAGTATTTTAAATTATCCAATCCTCTATTTTTTCATCTTAAAAATGAAAATGTTACTTATGTAGGGGAAGCTGGGATGGCTCAATGGGTTAAGTGCTCACTTTGCAGCGCCGGAGACCAGCGATTGAATCCCGGCCCTGGCCCGTGCTGAACCATATGCTGAACTGGGAGCTTCCCCAGTTCAGTTCTCTCTCTGTCTCTGTATCTCTCGCTCTCTCTCTCTCGCTGTCAAAAATAAATAAAAAAATATATATATTTAAAAATGAAAATGTTACTTACGCATATTTTATTTTGAGAATTAAATGAGATAATATACATAAAGCATTTCCCAAAGTGTATTTAACATAATTGGCCGAAGTATATGATTGTAGTTTTATAAGGAAATGCATATGTAATCTTTTCTGACTGTGTGAGATGGTAAAATATAAATATAGTGTGAGCTATTTGATAGAATTTATTTTAATGTTCAATAAACCTTTTGACAAGTTTCTGTACCAAAAGTTACCTAAATATGAAACTTCCAAAAGGCTTATATTTATGATTTTAATCATAAATGACTTTAATAAGATATTTCAGGTAAACAAAAAATAGCCATATCTCTGCATGGACAGATGTATTATCATATACTCTCAGCCTTTTCACTCTAAACTCAAATAGCTCCACAGTTCTCAACTTTGTGATTTTGGGTTAGTTTCCTACCTATCTATGTTTTTATAACTTAGCTATGTTATGATAATATACTTAATAAGGTGATTATATATAAAAGACATACATGTGTGTATGTACACACCTGGCATGACATATGAAAGGCAAACAACTTAGGCACAAAAAGAGGTATAGAATTTTGCTGGGAGTAGAGAGATCAGGGTTTTCTTCTCCCTCACAATGGAACATTTTACTTCTGTGTTTTGTAGGTGCAGTGTTAAAGGCAAGTATGTGCTCTGCTTGTGAAACCCACTGCTTAGGAAAGCAACACACAAGATTTATGGTAGGGTCAAGAATAACGGAGATAACAAGTGAATCTGGAGAGGTGACCTGGTCTGGGATTTAAGAGAGTTGAAAAGGTTATTGCTTTGCAAAAGAGATTAGTAAGGGTTTGTTAGCAAAAGGTTCCACTAGGCATTCAGAATGTACAGAACACTGGTATTTTTGACATTCTATTTCCTGTGAACTTACAGCATAGTCTTTAGAGAGTAGGAGACATATATCCCAGAGGCTGATATTTGAGAGCAATACATTTCTGGCTAATGCTTAATAAAGCAGTTTGTTTTCCCCCCAAAGATCCAAAGTAATTTAACATTTTAAATGACAATATTTGGTAATATATGTTGGTTTTGTTTTGTTTTATAAATAGCACTAAGTTATGAAGTAGTGCAAAATGGACATTCTAAGAGACTTAGAAGCAAATGAAGACACTGACTTTTAGATAGGTTAGGCTCCAATTCTTACAACCCTTAGTGACAGAACTCGGTCTGGAACTCACATTGCCCTGCTGACTGCTTTTCTCAGGACACCACGTTGAAAAGTAGTAGGTGGGGTTCTGTGTTATAAAGTGCAGAAATACATTTAGAGAAAAATAATTCAAACAATATCTATATAACAAAATTTAAATAAACATTGAGTTTTCAAAAGGAATCTTTTACAAGTGCTGGTGACATTTGAAGAGTGGTCACTCATAATTTATTTTCTGATGGATGGTATTTTTGTAGGTCTTAGAAGAAGGTAATGGGTAGATTCCTACTTGAACAGTTTCAATGGATTGGGCCCTCTGCCTGTCTTTTCATCATGCTAAAATCTCCCCTCCTGTTCTGTCTAGAAGGTACACATCAAAAGATACATCTCTGAATCATTCTATTTTCCCATTGGTTCAAGGATCTGATAGTATTTTTTTTTAAATGTGCCTATTTAGTGACCTAAATTAACTTCTTCAATATTGAACAATTTTGCAATATCTGATAAAAATGTAAAAAGGCATTTATACATTTAAATTATGTACAGCAAGTTTTAATAAAAGTCTAATATTTGTTTAGATAGGTAGTAATAGATAATACATGAAGAACAATATGAACCATAAATTCATTGACAAATCATGAAAAATGATTGTTTCACATCAGTGCATATTACACAAAATATGATTTTTATTTCTTAATGCATAATAACATATAAATACAAATAAGAACAGTAGAAAAAAGGAAAGTATTGGATGTTCCATAAGTGAAATTTTTATAATATATAATGAAAAATATTTGCTGAGACTAGATCTCTGGTATTTAAGTGCTTAACAGAGTATTTGTTTTTAGTGGGAAATAAGTGCTTTATAATATGTCATTGGGTTTACTATTATGCTGATTTATTTCCCCCTTCATATGTTGTAGCACTTGTAGCAGCTGAGCTCAGATCACAGAATAGCTTCTCCAAAGGCCTCCAAGCCCAGCATAAGTGATAGCCAACTGTAGATCACTTTGTAATTTTCACCCCAAGTGGGGTACAAATGGCAGCTGACCTTGGTGCACACAAGAGCCCCTCCCATGAGGTTCCAGAACAACACACCAGATGGCCAGCTTCAGACTACATCAGAAAACCACCTAATCAGCTCCACAAATGACACACCTGAAGGGTGAACTCAGCTAACATATGCCCCTCTTTGTGGAATAAACCCCTGCACAAAAGCTTGTTTGCTGTAGTCATGACCAGCCCTCACAGTCACTTAGTCTGAGGGTAAATCCCATCTACTGTCTTTTTACCACGCTAATAGAATGATGTGCCAATAGCAATCAAGGCTGAACTACAACAGGAGGGCACACAGAATGCACACAAGGAACACTCCTAGAACACCCAGCTCATGTGAATGGGAAGACTGCACCACTGGGCCACACAGGACACTTTCTACATAAGTCCACTCTATTACGACTGGGAGACATAGTGGCTCTACCTAATACATAGAAAGAAAATCAGGAAGGTAGCCAAAATGAAGAGACAAAGAAACATGTCCCAAATGAAAGAATAGGGCAGAACTCTAGAAAAAGAACTAAATGGAGACCACCATTCTACCAGACACAGAGTAAAAACATTGATTATAAAAATGCTCAATGAACTTAGCAGAGGAATAGATGAACTTAGTGAGAATATCAAAAACAGAAAACATAAAAAAGAGCATTCAGAAATGAAAAATATAATAACTGAAATGAAGAATACATTAGAGGTAATCAACATTAGACTAGATGAAGCAGAGGATCAAATCAGCATCCTGGAAGACAAGGTAGCAGAAGACAATCAGAAAAGAAAAAAGAATGAAAAAACATGAGGACTGTTTAAAGGACATCTGGGACATCAAGCATACCAACATTTGTGTCATATGGAAACCTAAAAGAAACAATAAAGAGCAAAGGATTGAAAAAGAAGTGATAAATATTATGCTATGAGCAATGGGAAAGTACCCAGCCATAAAAAGAATGAAATCTTGCCATTTGCGACAACACAGATGGACCTAAAGGGTATTATGCTAAGAGAAACAAATCAGACAAAGACAAATACCATATGATTTCACTTATATATGCTATCTAAAAAACAAAATAAATGAACAAACAAAACAGAAACAAACTGATAGATACAGAGATCAAATTGAAACTTAGCAGATGAGAGGGGTTTCAAGAGATAGATGAAAAAGATGAAGAAATTAAGAAGCACAAATTGTCAGTTATACAAATAGTCAAGGTGATATAACGTATAGCACAGGGAAGGAATATAGTGAATAATATTGTAGTCACTATGTATGGTTTCAGATGGGTACAGACTTACCAGGGTGGGTGATCACTTCGTAATATAATTACTATGCTGTCCACTTGAAAGTAGTATTTTATTGTATATCAACTGTAATTGAAAAAAAAAGATAAAAAAGAATCCAGTTATTCTTGGATTACTGGCTTATTGCAAAGAAACACTAGCAAACTGCTCTATTTCCAGTATATCTATTTAAATTCATTTTTAACGTTGCTCCTGTGTAAAAATTTGCAATGGCTTTTCATCGTCTTAAAGTAGATTTCAAAGAGATATAAGCATATTTAAGTGAAAATACAAGATGATTCACTAGGATATAAGAATAATATATAAATACTTTTGTATTAGTACAGCAATGAAGAGCATATGCAATATATATTTTATAAGTGAATAAATATAAATTTATGGAATAAAACATTTTTCTAATAAAGGTTCAGAATTATGTTAATAATTGGCCAACCGCTGGTCTATTTAGCCAGGAATTCATTTTCTTTTTTTTAATTACCAATTTTATTTTTGAGAGAGAGAGAGAGAGAAAGAGAGAGAGAGAGAGAGATACAGAGACACAGAGAGAACTGAACTGGGGGAGCTCCCAGTTCAGCACATGGTTCCGCACTGGCTGGGGCCGGGATTCTATCCCCAGTCCCTGGTGCTGCAAAGTGAGCGCCCAACCCACTGAGCCATCCCGGCTTCCCCTCATTTTCTTTAAAACCTTTACTTTAGCCATCACTTTCATACTGTATCTTCATTTAGTTATTATTACAATCAAACTTCAATATAATTAAAACAGAAATTTCCTACTTTCCTAAGTGTTTCTTCCTTCTGCATGAAATATTTCCTTTTCTCCATTTAGGCTCTGGTCTTAAACAATCTTTCAAACTATAATTCTGATGCCAATTTCCCTGTGAATATTTTAGCAATCAGAGCAGTTTCGGTTATAAATGAGAACTATTCAAATGACTACAATAGAGGAAATAAAAGTGCGTACCATTAAAAAATTAAGATAAAGGCAAGGCTATGTGTGCATTTTCATCAGGTCCCCAAACCATTTTTTTCACGATTCTTTGAGCTCTCCATTGGTTAATGCGATTTCTGTGTTCAGGTTGTTTTCTTTCATGGTTACACAATGTTGCAGCAAATATAAGTCTCACATTTGTGTTCTGCATCACACAGAGCAAGAACTCAAAGGCTTTTATGCTAGTCTATTTACTGTCCCAATTCAATAAAAGTCCTTGGCTTCACACTGAATTAGTTTAGGTCATCTCATTCATGTGGTCAGAGAACTACCGATTAGATTAGGTTAGTCAGGACCCACTTCTGAGTTAAACTACTCAAGATCTACCCCTGGAACTCGCAGGTCATCAATTCCATAATGAAGGTTAAAAGCAATACATTCTCAGTAGGTAAAGGACAGCTTCCACTATAAGCCTTAAGACAGTTGCCAACTGAAAGTGAACTCTTTGTTTCCTGAATTATTATGATGTTTTATTTATCTACTTTCTTTTATCTTTATTCTTTCCTTGTATTATTGCAATTTACTTTCATGTCTGCCAGGCTTGAAGCTGCTTGAGAGGCAAGTACCTATATCTGATTCATGTTTGCATCCAGATTCATGCTGTCTGGAATCTATAATAGCATAGTGCTTTGTTAGATTATTGTATGTAGGACAAGTGAATGCATAAATGAATGAATGAATGAATGAATGAGGAACAATTCCTTAAAATAAAAGTTCCTTTTCATTAGAAGATTTCAAGCAGTGTGGCATGACATATTCAGATATGGAATGGACTCATTCATTAGACAAAAGTTGAATGCAATTACTTTTAAGACAACTTCTATTTCAATAGTCCATTTATTTCTTGAAATTTGATCTTCTGAGAGGAGAGGTCTTATAAATGACTTCTTCTTAATTACATATCTCTTGTAATCTATAGGTAGTCCATTAAAAAAATGCTAGTTGTCCAGAAAAAAAAAAAAAAAAAAGAAAGGAAAGTACAAAGTGTTTATGAGGGATGGCATGCTCATAAGCCAAATGTTATGCTTTTCTGTATGGGAAGAGATTTGACCCTGGACAATTCTTACTTCTATTTAAATGAATAATATTCACAACACGATAATTAGATAAATTAGTTGATCTTTTCAAAGGATTCCTTTTTATCAGATTTTTAATTAAATGAATAAAATATACATAGGATTTAAGCTAGGATCACCTTAAATGAAGATTTCATTTTACCTAATACAGAAGCTACAGGTAATGAAAATTATTTTTATATAACATACTTATCAGAAATCTACTCCCTTGAAAATAGTTCCATTCAAGTATTAAACATTAAATCCAATTGATCTCAATATATATATATATATAGTGGTCTATTTGAATACTCTATGTTGGTATCTCACAGTTAAAAACTGAACTCATGTTATGTCACCATTAAACGAGACTCCTTTCTATGGTTAGTTGTCTTGTTAAGTGACTTTTTCAAAATTTGGGTGCCATCCTTGACATTCACTCTACCTCACTCCCTCACATCCAATTCATTATCAAGTCTTGCTAATTCTACTTCCCAAATGTACAAAATGTGTCTTGAATGGATTCACTTCTCTCAGTTCCCATTGCTATTATACTATTCAAGACCACCATAACTGCCTGAACTTTGACAAATGGCCTCTAAACTGGTTTCCCTGTTTTTAGTTTTATATTTCTCCATTCCAGTATCTACACTTTCACTAGTGTTAACCCTCATTAAATTTCATTGCTCTGTGGATAAATTTATAAATTCGACAAGATTTAGGTATTAATATGATTCCTGCCAGTTCTTCCATCCTCATCTTTCACTAATCTCTGTCTTCCTCACTTTGTTCCATTCATACCAACCTTTTCTGTTCCTGAAATAATGTACTGAATTCTTTTGCCTTTACTGCCCTTGTATGTCCTATTTCTTGCATGTATGATATTGGCTTTATATCTGTCTCTCTGTCTCTCTGTGTCTCTCTCTCTGTTACTCTCTCTCTCTCACAGCCACACACACACACACACACACACACACACACACACACACACACACACACACACACATCTTCCTAGCCTAACTAACCTCTACTCATATTTTGAGTCTCAGTTTAGATATTTTAATTTGTAAATCTTTCTCAGAACCCCTTACTGGATTAAGTTAATTCCTCCTGCTATAAACTTTCATAGCCCTCTGTACTTTTACTTTAATATAATATCATGGAAAATAATCATATTAAATAATTATTTGTACATTTATTTGTTAAATGTTTTCTCCATTATACTATAATCACCATGAAGGTAGGCACTGTGTATTGTGTTTATCATTCTATCACTATTACCTAATGCCTAACATTTAGTATGCATTCCATAAATACGTATTAAATGACTGAATAATAAAAGCATTATTGAAGAAAAAGATTTACTGAATAATTCCACTTATTAAAGGACAGCTCATTTCAGGGAAAGGTAAGATGTGACTACCTAGGAAGGGAAAGTGTGAGGCAGCAAGCCACAACAAAAGTGTTGTCCACTTGATTTTTAAAAAGAACATGGCTCATAAATAATGGCACTTTTTCTCCACCTCGTACTTTCCAGGCACTGATCTTGACGTTGCTCTGTGTAGGTTTCATAAACCAGCATTCTTTTCTAGTCTTAACCTCTTTCTAAATTACTCTCCATGTGATGTCACTCAAAAATTTCTATTAATATTTGACTTTGTATTATTATTTTATGTTTTTCTTCTTAATCTCAATGGTAGTACCATATTGCAGAAGAGAGTTACCTTACCCTTAGTTTTCTGCAAAGGCTCCTAAAACATCTTCCTACCCAACACCTATAGCACTGAGATGCCAGATCAATCTTTGTAAAACAATTCTCTGTTCATGTCACTCACAGTTCAAAAGTCTTCATTTGCTCTTTGCCATTTTATAAATATATCCAGACACTTTATGTTGGCATTTTTTGCTTCAGTCTCAATTTTTCTCTTGTTTCTTTTTACATGAATTCTCTATATTTACTGATACCAGTCCTTGTATTTTCACCCCCACAACTTTGTTCCTTTCTTTTTTCTTAGAATTTCTTTCTTTCCTACTTCACTTTTTTAAAAATTAAAGTATGTTGTTCATTACTACTCCTGTTGACAATTTCTCCTGTCTCTAAATTTAGTTCTCATCTATATTCTGTGATAACTATTTGATACTATATAATAATATTTTCTATGATTTATTTTTATCTTATTGTGTAGTAGGTGGATACCCAATCAAATAATTTGAGAATTATATTACAAACTCACCATCTAGGATAGTACTTAGTTACTACACAGACTATAGCTAGTAAAGAGGATAACTGAATTCCTGGAGATTCCTAACAGTTTGATGGTAATATCAGGTTTATTTAAATTGTTCCAGGATGCAAGGGAGTATGAGGAAAGGACATTTCAATGGAAAGAGTGGCATGATCTAAGGTTCAGGAGGTGACAATGTGTATGAAAGATGAACTAATTTGATAGGAAAGGGACACTGCTTACTCATGTAGAGACTATTAGATTGTTATCCATTTCTTTTGTATAGAAAACGTGAAGTTGTCTTTATAGAGAAAAAACCCCAAACACTTTTGAAAGGGCTGAATTAGAAGAATCTTCCTGCTGATACCAACCTATCTTTTTGAGAAATTAAGAGAATTTTGTTCAAGCAAGAATAGAACTGGTGTAGTTAGCAAAATAAGTAAGTACAACTACACAAACTGAAGAAAACTTAAGTCAACTTCCCATATTCCTAGATCCACATATCAAATTGTATCTCATTTGCCTGAACATATAAATGACCTATTTCTTTATATTGCTGTGTTGTAAATATTGTTGCATTACACCTCTATACTATTACTTTTATAATTTGGATTTCTTTCCTTTCT
>PVKE010023013.1:0-25001 GCA_004027555.1 Craseonycteris thonglongyai
ATCTCTGTCTCCTTCCCTCTCTTCCATTCTGCCTTCAGCTGCTGTTCTGAACAAGGCAGTGTGTTAGTTAAAGGAGTTTGGAAGGAGTGCTACGGGAAGGCCTTCCTTTCCTTCGAGTTCCATGGGGGCAGTGTAGGGAGCAAAATGAGCACTAGACTGGGAGTCAGAACCCGGGGTTGGACATTGGGCTCTGCTGTTTGACCTTGGCATGGCCCCTCACCAAGACTCGGTTTTCCCATCTGTAAAATAAAGAGGTTAATCAAGAGAGCTCCTCCTAGAGGCACACCCAGCTCTAATATTTGATGACTCTGGGTTTTGTAATTCTACTTACTCATTTTCTACTACTTTCAGGAAACTTCTCGTTGCAGTTCCCAATCCCCTCTGTACTGTGACAGTACAGAACAGAATTTTACAAATCACCTGGGCATTGACATATTTTAGGGCCAGGGTGTCTAATCTTTAGGCTTCCCTGGGCCACATTGGAAAAAGAGTTGTCTTAGGCTACACATAAAATATACTGACACTAAAGTTGATGAGCTGAAACAAAACAAACAAACAAAAGAAGGTTGCAAAAGAAATCTCAATGTTTTAAGAAAGTTTACGGATTTGTGTCGGGCCTCCTTCAAAGCCACCCTGGGCCGCATGCAGCCTGTGGGCTATAGGTTGGACCGGTTTGATTTAGGGCATTTTTTTTTGGTCCCAGTGAAACTTCAGAGTGATATAGAAAAGCACAGATTTGATATAAATTATCATTTTAAATGAGGTTTACCCTCCCTCCCTCTCTCCCTCCCTCTCTCTTTTCTGTTTCTATCATTCATGAACATGTGTGTTGACACCTACCTCAGGCATATTTGTCTGCTTGAAGCTCAAGGGGTTCGGATACAGCACTTTTGAGGTTGTAGATGCTTTTGGAAATGGGCTGCAATTCTGTCTGCTGCTTCAGAGGGGACGGGACGAACTCCTCTCCCTAGCCAGATCTCCACAACGTCACTTCTCATTTCTGGAGACGCAATCTCAGGAGCTGAGTAGCTGAGTGAGGGACTTTCAGCAAGCTATTGTACTTCCCTGGGTTTCAGTGTCCTCATGTACAAAATGGGCTCATAACAGCACCGACCTCACAGAGTTGTTGAGACTCCCTGCTTCAGAATTATCTGAAGCACGGGCCCAACACCCAGATTCTTAGGTCCTGGTTCGGACCTACTGAATTGGTTTCTCTGGAGCCAGGGCCTTGAATCTGAATTTTTAACAGCTCTCCTGTGTGACCCTTTAGTAGGCTTCAATTTGAGCACCTGTGCCTTAAATATGTAATCCTCCCAGCTTACACAGTATTTTAACCTTCATCTACTTACTGAAGTGTTACCATGACTCTGAGAAGTCAACGGGGAGGCCTCTCTAGCTTTTTATGTTATACATAGGAAACTGCTGTCCAAGGTCACACAGTGTCTCCAACCCCAACGTCCTTTCCATTTCTCCCGTGTTGCTGGATCCCCCAGCAGGAAAGGATGTGCCTCTGCTGCTGTCACAGACCTTGGCTGACTTCTTTTCATTTTTTGCTTCCAGTGAGTGAGTTTCCTTGCTCCTGCTTGGCAGATAGCTACCATCCCCCTTTATAAATGTTTTTATCTGCTGCTGCTTTTATCTTATCAGACCCACAGTATGTCTTCATCTTTTTGTTTCCAGAGATAATTGCTGTATGTCATAAGTGTCATCTCAGTCATGGCTCAAAATACCAAATGGATTTGTTTGCAGTGTGGGGAGAACTCTGGCAGAGCCCTGCTCAGATACAGTGAGAATTCTGAGCTCTCCTGCTTCCCTGCCATGTTCTTTAAATGACTTGGCTGTGAACTTTGAGACATGAAAGAGACCCTTGTCCCCTGACATTTTAGGAGCGATGACTTTGAGTGCCCCAGTAAACTGAATGAATAAGATGAGTTGGGAGAAAGTGGGGATGCTGCACTCTGGACAAGTTGGAGCAGTCTCTTGGGGACACATGGCTGCCCACACCTGAGAGGCAGAAGATATACCAGGACCAGGGCAGACTACAGTCACCCTATCTGCAAACTGACTAGCTCAGAATGAAAGTAAATTGGATCTTTTAAGAGGTAAAGCAATGACCTCTGACCCCTTGTTCCCCATTTAGTTTCCCTGCTGGAGACCAAGTGAGCGAAGTCCTAGTGGCTGGTGTGGGAGGTTAAGGATGCACATGTGCTTGCTCCCTGACCTGTGACATGCAGTGAGAGATGGCAGGATGGGGGTTCAGAGTGGGTATGGGGATGCAAAGTCAACAGACTTCAATACCTAATCATTAGCAAACCCTTTTGCTGTTCATATTCTATTTCTTTTCATAAAACCTGCTATAATACATAGTGGCCAGAATAGAGTCGCACACTGGTGCCCAGTCCCACGCTAAGCTGCCCTCCAGAGTGGAAGCACCCTAGTGTGTGCTGAGTTGTGTGTTACACCAGGGCTTCATAGCCTGGCCTCCTCAGATGTGAGTTTTCCCCAGAGGACATTGGATCCCTGTAATAATTCTACTATAGACGAGTGTTTCTCCTCCTTGGCACTACTGACCTTTTGGGCTGGGTAGTGTGGGGGGCTGAGGGGAGTCCCATGTGCTGTAGGATGTGCAGCAGCTTCCCTGGTCTCCCCCTGTGATACCTGGAGCACATCCACACCCAACTCCCAGTGTGGCCACCAGAATGTCTCCAGATGCTCTCAAATATTCCCTGAGGGCACATGCTTTTAGATGCCCTGAGACTGACTGTTTATGAAAACACATCTTTCCACGAGGGTCTGTGTCCAAAGAGTTTCCCGGAGCTTCCCAGTTAGGCACTGCCCTCCCTCATACTTGAAGCCTCAATCCTCCATCATGGCGCCTATGGCCCTGGCCCTTGACGTCTGCCTTCTCCCAGGCCTTACAGCCCCCTGCCAGGACCCCCACAGGCCAGCGCTTTCCTCTGGTTTCATCCTGGGTGCTGTCCATCATGCAGCCAGAGGCCCTGCCTCTGCTGGGGTAGCTTCTCGAACCAGTCCTGAGGGGATTACACCTGGGTTCCCTCAGCTGCTGCTCCTTCCCCGCATCTTTCTCACCTAGGAACCACCCTTTCTAGCTCCTGAAGACCTGGGTCCCCCCTAGTCCCCACCCCTGCTAGCAGGCGGCCCTGTTGTCCTCCTCCAGAGTGTGCCTCAGTGCGGGCCAAGCAGCCAGGACCTGTGTCCAGAGCTCTGCCACCACCGTGTGCTGAGCATTCTGGGCTTGCTGTGTGCAGCCACTCCGTGAATCCAAACCTCCTGGCAACTAAGTCACCTGAGACTTGTTAAAATCCAGGTTTGGGGTCATAGCCCAGGATGGCCTGGCGACTGGGAATATGCATTTACAGAGGCTTCCCAGGGGACAGGGCACAGCCAAGGTCAAGAGAGACAGAGAGCTAACCTTGTTCTGGAGCGATCAGTCTCCCATTTCTTCACCCAAGCCTTCCTTCTGCTGGACCCCTCTCTTTCTTTCACTTAAAATTTTTTTTAATTTTTTTTATTTTTGCCCTTACATTTATTTTTGAGTTGAGAAACCTAAAGTGAGATGCTTGTGGAGAAATTTAAAATCAGCTAGCAGACTTCACAAGGACGGTGGGGGTAGAAGGCTGTGTGGGTGACAGGGCAAGGGCCAGGTGACCAGTCAGGACGCTGGGACCTGTCCTGCTTCTCCATGGGTGGGCTGCTGCCTCTTTGTGGCCTTTGTTTCTTGATTGGTTAAATGGCATTGAACAGAAAGTGAGTTTCAAGATCTTTTTAAAGTGGTGAACTGTTACCCTGCCTTTAAGGATTTATTTTTATTGTTTTTGACAGATGGAGGGAGAGAGAGAGAGAGAGAGAGAGAGAGAGAGAGATACAGTCAGAGACAGAGAGAGGGGGGAGGGCCTAGCACAGTCTCCATAGTTGCACATCATTGGTTTTTCCACATAGTTTCATTCCACAGGTGGGCACGGGGCTGCACAGGGCAGGAGCTGGGCCGGGGTCTCGCCCCGGTGAGAACCGAACTGGGGGCACTCCCCAGTTCAGCATATGGGTCCGCACGGGCCGGGGCCGGGACTCAATCCTAGGTCCCCAGGGCTTCAAAGCGCTTAACCCACTGAGCCATCTTAACTTCCCCTATCCTGCCTTGAAATGAAAACTTATTTGGAACTCTAATATGAAGAGGGGTAAAAGCTCTGAAGAGGGGACAGCCCTGCAAATCCCATATGGTCAGCCTTTTCTGTGGCTGCTTCTGTCCCTGAGGCTTCATTAGAGAAATCCAAGGCTCCAAAAACTCAGAATCAGGTTCACAGGGCTGGTCCCTACCTTGGCATTTGTCCTGGGCATGCTCAACCCCTGGCCTCTGAATGTGAGCGATAGTACCTTCATTTTTCTTAAAGTAAATTAAAGAAATGGAAATACTCTCCCCACCCCCAGCTAAAAACTCCAGCAGGCCCATAGTTTCCAGCTCACCCTCAGTTAAGATGGTCACTTTAAGTCACCAGACACAGTCTCAATTCAATTGTGTCTACTCCAGGCTCAGAGAGGAGGGAGAAAGGCGTGTTAACTGACGCTGGCCTCATGCTTTCTGGGTCAGTAGGTGTTAAACACTGCTTTTCCAGGGAGGCCCTTTCCAGGACTCAGCTAAGCATCTCAGCGCTGCAGACACCCCTCTCCTGCCAATCCGGTGGCACCTGTCCATTCCCTGTGGGCGTTACTGGTGATGCTTCCTCCCTCGGAGGTGAGTCCACCTGTGGCTTCCTGGTGGTGAGCTTGCTCTGCCCCAGCAGTCAGGACTCCATCAGGGAGGCAGAACCCTTGTGGTCATCGTGGCATGATGAACACAGGCCAGCAACGAGACCATCCACCATTGTGGGAGGCACCGGGATAGGACGGGCTTGAGGAAAGGGCTGGAGGGTCAGAGAAAGGTCAGGCAGCAGCTCTGGCCCCGGGGAGGATGGAGAGCTCTAGGGACAGCTGGAAGCTGGGCTCTTTGCTGTTGGAGGACTGCGAAGGGACGGTAGTCTGCCAAAGGGTGTCTGCTCGTTAAGGCTGCCACCTTGGAGTTCACAGCAGAGTGTGCCCTGGGCCTGGGACCGCTGCTGATTGGCAGGCCCAGCAGCTGGGAGGGAGGGATGGATGCAACGCAGGGAAAAACAAAAACAAACTGGGTTTGTTTCTTACCTCTCTTAACCCACAGCAACTACAGGAGGGTAAGAGCAACTGCTTCACTTGTGCCTTTGAACCCTGCGCAAATTGCCATTTGATAAACTTCTGTAAAGGTGATTTTGGGAAATGTAATACCCGCTGTAAACGACTTGACACCAGAACAATCTAGCACAAATTGTTATGGGGCTCTCTCTCCCTTCCTCCCCTCTCTGTCTTTAATCTACGCTTTGCTTTTTATTCACATCTGTTATATCTTGGTGACTAGTGTAAACTTCCAGTTTTAGCATTCTATTACCCATTCTATGATCCCTCCCTTCCATTTGGCACATTTAAGTGCATCCCTCAAGGAAGCAAAACGCACACACCAATGATGCATCATTTGCAACTTGCTCTTGAGGGAACCAGCAAACAGCTGTTCTCTGGCCTGGGGCTACTTTTGAAAATGCAGTCAGTGGCGGAAGAAGGTCGTGTGGGAAAGAAATGTATCTGTGACACACACAAGCTGGCGACTGGCACTTTGGTCATCAGTTTCAGATGCTGGTAAAGAAAACTCACTGAAATAACGCACATGCACAGGGATTGTTGGTTATATTTTCCAAGTTACAAAACGTAAGAGTACATTTAACATGATTCGTGTGCGCCACTGGCCTGCACAGAGCTGGGGAGCAGCTGTTAGGGAGGTTGCAGTCAATTAATTGCTATGTTTTCCCGTAGTTTGGTGGCAAGCAGTGGAGGGGGGACATGCTGGAAATTGCTTTTAAAAACGAGCTGCCTGAAGTAATGAGCTGACCTCCCTCGAGGCTTTGTGGGGAGTTTCAGTGGGAGTGAGACACACCACCGGCAAGCCGTTGATGCGGGGATTCATTCTCACCATTGCTTACTGACCATCTATCTGCTTCTGGCGCAGGGAGAGAGGGCGATGAGAGATGGGGTGGGTGGCCTTGCAGGAGAGCTGTCAGAGGAGAGGACAAGATGCTCAGAAGTACACAGGGCCTAAAATGTGCAACCTGGTGGGGGCAGGTACAGAGGCAATGACTCATTTTCTGCTTGGGAATAGAATTGTAGTTCTCTTGGCACTAAATCCCTAAGAATGCTCACCCACCTAAATATATCCACTTTGCTTGTAAAATATATGTCTTCCATGCTCCTTTCATCCAGCTAAGGAAGGTAATATTGTGTAGCACAAATGACAATATCAATAATAACGGCCAACAGATATTGAGCACTTATTATGTGCTGCGACTATTATAAGTACTTTACATGTATCAGCTCATTGATTTCTCACAACACCTCTGTAAACTGGGTACTATATTTGTCTCATTATCAAGATGCAGAAATGCAGGCACACAGAGGTGGAAAAAGGTGTCCAGGTGGCAGCGAAGGTGAGTTGGCTTCTGCAGGCATTAAAAGCATGAAGTTTGAATTCACACCATACTAGATGTTTGGCTTTGGATAAGTTTATTGACATACATGAGTTTTAGTTTTTCATTTACAAAATGGGAATAAGAATAGTTCCTATATCTCAGTGTTGTGGTGAGGATTAAACGTGATTGTGGCGTTTATGTGCCTGGAACATAATAAGAGCACAATAAATGGATCTTTTAGTCTTTTGCACCCCAGCTATTCATAACCATCTCCCTCACACACACCTATACCGTGTATGCATGTGTTTTCTCACGTGTGTGTGTATGTATGTGTGTGTGCATTCTCATCACTGGGGGAGAAAGGGAGGTGCAGAAATAGGGTAGCCACTCAGAACTAGCACTGGGAACTGTGCATATGGCTGCAGCATCCCTGGGGTGTCATCTGCCTGCCACTTTTTGTTTGTTGATTTATTTCAATTTGACACACCAGGGCAGATGGCTGTGGCACGGGGTGCGGAGGGGGTTGGTGAGAGTCAATATTTGGTGACATGTGAATAATGAATGCACTTGTGGAATTAATTAGCCTTATCATTCTTGGCTAGTTGCCATGGCTATGGCAAGTCATGTGTCTTGTTTAAATCAGAGGAAAGGGACTGCACTGTATCTCTGCTCTTGGTTTTTCTCAATCCAAGGCTCCTCAAAGCATCCCTGTCCCCTCAGTCACGGCCATGGTCTCAGGCACCTTAGATACAGCAAATGGCATGGGGCACCTCTGTGTCCCTGGATGATGGGATGGCCTTTCTGTCTGTCTCAAGGGTCATGTGCATTTTTAGGGCAATAGTTCAAAGACCAGCAGACAGGTTTGGGAATTAGTGACATTTTGTATTGCCATGTAAGTGCGTTGAAAATAAAAATACCAATACATATGTATAAAAGGGCATTTTAATACCAAAAAGTAAGAAGGACATAATTTTAGAATAGAAGATAGTTCTTTAAATTGTAGACATTTAGTTTAATGAATGGACTCTCCATCTTTTTATTTTCCTCATTTCACTGATGAATAGCAATAGCATCCTAGCATATTGGTCACATAAGTTACTTTATGTAGATGAAGGCAAAAACACAGAACACCTGAAATAGAGCTCCATTTTACTGGAGACATGGGGCAGAGCAATTAGCTACTCAGTGCCTCAGTATTTCCGATTTTAAAATGGGAATATCAGTTCCCACCTTGCTCACTTTATGGGGTGATTCTGAGGGTTAACTAGATAATATAGGTAAAAGCAAATGAAATCTCTTACCATATTTGGAAAGTGTTCACAGGACAGAGTAGCAACTGTGTCTTTCTTTGACATCCTAGTACCGGTAGCTGTTGTATAGAAATTGCTTAAAACAAGTCTAGAGAATGAATAATACAGCCAGTCAAAGGAGAGATTGCAACAGCAGGTAATCCAAAGCAGACAGGAGGGGAGGGCTTTCCCATGACCAGGGGTTTAGCTGTACCTCCTTCCCCTTTCTAGGTTGTGTGCTGCAGTTCTACTTATTCTTAAAGACTAGATTCATTGCTCAACAGTCTTAAATTTCCAGCAAGCTCTTTTTTGTTATTTCTGGAATCCAGTTAATTTTCTTTTCCTTGGGAGAAAACTTTCAATAAGTGACTGTTACTAGTCTTTATGACATAGGGATGAAGTGTTGACTTTGGAGTAGGATTGCCTGGGTTCAAGTACTGCCTCCTCCTCTTATGAGCTACTGTGCTCTTTGGCAAGCTACTTAGCCTCTCTGTGCCTCAGGCTTCTCATTTGTAAAAGGCGATAATGACAGAACACTCTCCATGAGGTTTTTGTGAGGATTAGATGAGTTAGTGCATGCCAAGTACTTGGCATTGTGTCTGACACCTTGTAGGTACTCAGCCAATGTTAATCTGCTCCCATTAATACTCAGAGGCTGCCATGAGACCCCTTAGAAGGAAGGGAGATAAATTATCATTTGAGGGTTAAACTGGAACACAGTAGCTGTGAGAAAAGTCTGAGAGAGATGGCGATGCTTCCAAGCCTCTGGGATTTGACCATTTTGGTTGATTATTTTAATGCTTTTAAAGATAGTGTCCATTAATTGCAAGGGTATAGTCACTGTGAAAACCAAGAGAAAGGAGAGGCCCTGAGACAAAGGTGGGCAATGTCTCTCTGAGCTCTGTTGGCAGTGGTGCCAGAGTGTTAAGCATTCTCTTTTAAGGGTTCCCAACCTATTATTCAGTCAGACCTCACAGCGGAGATTGCTGCCCCATGCAGTCTTAACAATCTTTGCAGTCTTGCCATCTTTCACCTGCCTAACTCCTGTCCATCCTGATGCAAGACCACAAAACACCTTTCCACAGCTGGTGGACTACCCTTCCGGATCCATTTGCAGGAAAAGGGCTTGATGCATCATCATCAGTCACATGACCTGGTCAGTTGCTCTCTTCGTGTCTACTGTAAGACCAAAGGCCAGTCCATGGGCCATGGTCAAGCCATTAAGTGACTAAGTGCCCTATTGAGAATCCTCTCAGAAGACAGTGGTCAGCCCTTCTCTTCCTTTGAACTTGTGTAAGCAGAAGTCTTTCTCTGCAGCTGACCCATAGACAAGGGAGCAACTCCTGAGTCCAGGAAGGGGCCAATGTCCGAGGTGCTATGTTCATTGCCAGCGGTAGCACTGAGTGCCCTGAACAGGACCAGACCCACCTAGAACCGAAGCCCTGGCATCTAACTCTGCTGCTGACCCTCACAGATGTCACCAGAGACACAAAGTGCTTTGTAAGAGTTGATTTAGGAGGCAAAACAGGTCACATCAAGCCTGTTTGTCCTGAAACAATAGTGACAACAAAGTCTTTGGCCTCAGCTGTGTCACTAACTAAAAGAATACCTTAGTGGCAGAAATATGAGCTGGATTACCTTGGAGTGGCTTTCAAACTGCCCTGAATGCTGCAGAGTGAGGTCTTAGCAGCTGAGAAGGAGCCAGAGTGGAGTCAGAGGACTCCTTTCATTTCCTCACACACTCCAGTTCTCGCATGCTCCAAGCTGTCACTCGTCCTGCCATTGCGGCACAATGCAATGACACAAATGCCCTTCTTTCCTACCTCTAGCAAATGCCCATCCTTTAGAGCTCAACCCAAACAACAGAGCTGAAGGGGCTTAGAGACACTGATTCAGTGGTTCTCCACCTTTTGACCATCCAAACACTTCTTATCACTTCACTTCATGGGCCCTATGTTTTGGAAGATTTTTGTCTCCCAGATGAACAGCATTTCCCAAGCAATAATAAGATAATTAACCAAAGACTTACATAATGGCCAAACTGAACTTTTGATTGGCAAATAACCATGCCGAGTCATCTAATTTAACCCAAAGCAAGGGAACTTGACATTGTTAGCCATCTGGGACAGCCAGATCATAGATAACTGTGATCCTTCAGGTAGGATTTCTGGCAGAAAACAGCCAGAGGAAACCCAATGGCTATTTTCTAGGCTCTTAGGAGGTCTGAGGGCCCTCTATTGGGAACCATCAATCTAACTCCAAACCTTACTTTTCAAGTGAATTCAGTTAGTTCATATTGGACAAATGGGCAGGTCGCAGACATCTATTGCATCTGTCATGTACAGAATATTGTGCTAGGCCCTCTCATGAAAGTGATCTCATCGGGAATTCACATAACCCTATGATATATGCGGTGCTATCACAGCATCCCCATTTTGGATGAAGAAGCTGTGAGATAAGGGTAAGTAACTTTCCCAAGGGCATAGAACTAGTAAGTGGCAGTTAGGATACTAGCCCAGGATTTTCTTGTTTTGTTTTAATAGCTTTATTGAGATATAATTCACATTCAACTCACCCACTCAATGTGTACAACCCAGTGATTTTTAATATGTTCAGAGTTGCGCAACCATTGCCACAATTCATTTCAGAAAACTTTTATTACCCCATAAAGAAACCCTGTACCTATTTGTAGTCACCCCCCATTTCCCCTAACTTTCCCTCAGAGTCCTAGGCAACCACTGATCTAGTCTCTACAGATGGACTTGACTATCCCAGTCATTTTGTATTAATTGACCCAGGTCTAGACTCTAAAATCCACATACATTGAACTCCAGCTCGGAAATCAAGGCAGATTACAAATCTTTTTCATAATTTCATAGATTGTTTCTTATTTAACTTTGAAAGTACACAGAATACACAAAGGCTACATTCTTCATGTGTGAAGCACACAAAAAATGCAAATATTTAATATTAGGGTAAAAAATGGCACTCAGTTATTTAGCTGCCATATGAGAGCAGCCCAGAAAGTATCCAGCCATGTATCTGTTCTCATTAAATTGACAATGTCTGGGTTTTTTCTGGACAGCCTTTGTACACTTGAATTTGAATGGCCATACTTCCAATTCTCTACTACCTCTTTGCCAGGCAACCATCCAGTACTCTGAGAGAGGAGACCTCTTCGTTCTTGCCATCTGTAAGCCTTCTCATCTGGTTTTGAGCTGGGTCACCAGAGCTGCCTTTAGGGCACCTGGTGTATCACCCTCTCTTGGTTGGGAGGGTCCTGGCCCAGATGATGTGATGTCTGCTTCCTACCTGAGAAATCCTTTTGTTTCCTGGCTCTCCTGGTCTTTTTTCCTTAACCTTCCCTTACCTGCAAATTGCTGTCTGCAACATGATTGATTCTCTTGTCACAGATGGTGGGGATGTTTAACACCCATGTTTTTCACATAGAATTCCCCTCTTATCAGCTGCTTTGTCTCAGGCTTAGGTTCTGTTTTCCCGGGTGATTGTTTCTTCCAGTTTCATCCTTTCGTATCTCTGGGGTCTGTTCTAGAAGGGCACGTGTTTAGCTGGTGCCTGGGTATCAGTGAAAACTGCTCGCATTCTGCAGTCAAGACGGATCCTAATGGACATGGATAGGCTTCCTTGAAGCTGGCATTGCACATGGAGTCACCACCTCTTTGCTCATTATTTCATTGATCCATTCATTTTTCCCCAGTAGCTTGTCTAGAGCATCCTCAGCATCCCCTGTGCTATGAGTGTGGGGGAGTCAGCCCCATGACCCATGCAGTGCTCTCGTGACAAGCCCTCTTTCTCAGGAACATGTGCATGGGGTACCAGATGTGGGTCTGAACTGGGGTGCTTGAAGCTTTTAGATAATTATGGGGGCCTCTCTCTGGAGTGCCTAATTTACTGAATATGTCAGGAGGGAATTTTTGTATTAAATCAAGGACTAATCTACTAGGAGAATTAAAAGTAGTGTGTTTTTCAGAGATAAAATATGAGATTTCAAAGACATTTTTTGGCTTACAGGGAACTTCTTTGACTTAAGTCCTCCTCCCCCACAACACACACACACACACACACACACACACACACACACACACACACACCAGACATGCACCCAAACCAGCTTCAGATAGACATTGATAACTTCTTTCCTGGGCATAAGTTCCTCTTTTAATAAGTTCAGGGAAATGGAGGAAAGTCTTGATTTTGCTTCTCTTATTTTTCAATTTGGAAAATCTGTCAGAGTCCACAGTAGTCTTTTGGACAGAGTTTTTTTCATTGGATCTCTCTGAAAAGCATCCCACAGCAATTTCCCACTGATGGAGCCAGGCCACCCACTGAACTCCTAAATCTCCATGGAAGCCTGAGAGGTGAAGCCTTTTCAATAGGCTTATGATAGGCTCTCTTTTCTAGATGGTTGAGGAGAAAGGAGATGTTAATTCTAGGATGAGCAATATGCCACTGGTGCCCCTGGGATGACCTATAGGTAACATGGCTGGCATCTGTTTATTGATCAATCAGTGTCCATATTTGATTGGCATTTAAACCTTGAAAATCATACCTAACACCAAGTAGTTTTTATTCTTAAATAACTTTAAATGCCTGCCTACTTCCCATGAATGTTTCTAGGCTCCCTCAGATTATCTTGACTAATTCTACATGGGGATGGGGTGCCTGACCCATCAATACTGATGGACAAACCAGAAGCACCATCGTTCAGAACATGGACTTAGCTATGAAATCTGGGAGTGTTCCCTTACTTCTTTATGCCAATTCCTCCACCTGTAAAATGTGGCCACTAATAGTTCATATACCCCAGTGAAATGGTTCAAAATATATAAGGCTCTGAGTGACATACCTAGCCCATTGGGAAGTTTCACTAAATATCCCCTATTAGTTCAATAAATGTGTATTGAATATGGACATGGTTAAAAATTTTTCATCACCAAGGAATGCCTTTATTATCTTATCTTCAGGTGCCCCAGTTTAGGACTCAATGCCACAACACGAGAAAGAGACCATTACTAGGTGGAGTTACCTATCTTAAAACATCAGTTAAACTTTAGCAGAGGCCTGAGAATCCTTAGTGATGGCTCATTCTCCTTTAGGATTTTCAAGGTTCATTTTGTTCCTTTGCTTTTGGTATTCTGTTTACCTTCTGCTTCTCAGAATGTGCCTCGTGTGTGTATGTGTGAGTTTGTGTGTGTGTACATTACATCAAGATATACCATATTTGCTTAATTTCTTATATTTGTGAAAGATTTAGAGCTTATCGCTACTACAAAGAACTGATCTCCTTGCCTCTCAGTATATGTCCCTGGGACACAATTACAAGGTTCCATGAAGTCTAATCCACTTAGTGACACTAGGCTCTGGGATCTTAACTATCTAGCAAGATTTTCTAACTCTAGAAAGTTGTTAAATCTGCCATTGACATCAGGGTTAGTAATGAAAATGCTCACCATTATTTCTTTTTTGATTCTAAGATCTTGGCAAGTGGATTAGCTCACACAGTTTGGTGCAGTGCACCTTGGAAGAAAGAAAAAGCCTTTACCTACAACAGTAAAATCCCCCTTTCTCCTAACTAAAGACATCTGTGCATTGTTGGTCTCTTATATTGTATCTTTGTCATTTGGGCACATCTTTCTTCATGGGAGCCTATATCTTTGTTTCCAGCTACTCTTTATAGCTCCTAAAAGATTCGGGGATTTAAACTCAAATTTCCTATGCCATTATTATTACCTGGATTTGAGTATCTCTCTCACAAAAAGGGTTCATAAAAGAGGCTAGATCAAGACTGATTAGTTCAATGACTTTGAAACCCTTTTCTTTCAATTTAAGCTTTGGTTTTTGCTTGATTCAGATCTGGACCATTGATTTTTTTAGGTTTCAGGTGTAGAGTTTCAAATTTCTTTTTAAAGTGAGTGGAACGCAATATCACTTTTCAGGGGGTTATTTTCCTTAATCATCGTATAAGTGACATCACTTTGTTTGTGATTGTTTTTATACATCTCTGCCAACACAGCCTTACTATCAGGATATAAATCACAGAATATTGGAGATGGAAGATTACAGATCATCTAGATGCAACCTCTCATTTTCCAGATAAGGAAACTATGAAAAGTCAGGTGATTTGATCAGAGTCACAAAGTTACAAAAGGTTATATTTTCTATACTTCTGGACCACTTATGTTATAAACGGGGAAAGAGCAGGGAAAAAGAGAATGTTTGACATATCAAAGCCAATGACAGAAAAAAAACTGAAACATTTTGTACACAGTGGCTGTCAGAATGGGGAGCCAGAAGTTATCAGATAGTCAAAACCAAAGATGGGGTACAAATAGGAGACACAGGTGAGAAATCAAAGGACAGGAATTATGAAGAGTTGGCTGAGAGCTAAGAAGCAGAATTGTGAAAATAATGTGGGGGATCCATAAGTCTGTTTTCTTAATTATATAAATGGCTCTCACAGGCATACTTCTTTTAAAAATAACTTCTATATGTATTTTTAAAAATCTAAGTAATTACATACATAATTAAGAAATCAAGTAGTACTAAAAAAACTTATAATACAAACAGTGCACCAGCTGCCAGTCTTTGCCAAAGGGAATTGCTTTGAATTTTTAGCTGGTTTTTCTGACAGTGACCTTCAAACATTTAAACAATATACATACATTGCAATTTTTAAATTTGTAGATATTCTGAGAGATGAAGATTTAATATCATCACCTCTCCTTCCTCATCCTCTCCCCCAAATTTTGTCATACTTTTTATTTTATCATTCATCAGGGTTTACATTTTCTGATTATGCAAATATTGCTCAGGGTAGACCCTAATAGAATACTATAATTACATTATAGTATTTCTTGCATGCACAGCCTTTTGTCATTACATGAGTTAGTAATTGCCTAATTGTGTCTACTCTCCAGATACTCAATCATATCATCCATGATAGCCTGTTTTCTGTTGGGTCCCTCTTCCTGGATGTTCCTTGTTCACTCCCTCTCAGGTGTAGAGGGTGGATCTCCACAACCTGGGGTCATCTCCTAACAACTTTTCTGCATTTACTGTTTCTGAGATGCCATAGCTCCCCCTCTCTTAGCTTACTTTTTTGTCTTGCTGACAAATATCTTTCAGTCACTTTATAATAAAGGGAAGTCAGTTTTCTGGATTTAAATATGTCTGTTCCATAGATATAGAAAACAAGCTGATGGTTGCCAAAGGGAAGGGGTAAGTGGGATGGGAATAAAAAAAAAAGTGTGCAATGAAGCAAAGTACTTAGAAGTTTAAGCCTAAAATGCTAACATAAGTAAAATGAAAAGCTAATTAATTTAACAGTATAAAAATGATAGTGTATCACAACAAAGTTGAGTTTATCTCAATAATAAAGGTCTTAACATCAGAAAATTGGGAAGCCGGGATGGCTCAGTGGGTTAAGCGCTCACTTTGCAGCGCCGGGGACCGGGGATCGAATCCTGGCCCCGGCCTGTGCGGACCCATATGCTGAACTGGGAGCTCCCCCAGTTCAGTTCTCTCTCTCTCTCTCTCTCTCTCTCTCTCTGTCAAAAATAAATAAATAAAAAAAATATATTTAAAAAAAATCAGAAAATTAAATTTGTTTTAACAATACTAGATAAATGGAAATTATGCAATAATCTTTTTTTATTTTAAAATTTATTTTATTGTGTGAGAGAAGGTGAGAGAGAGAAAGAGAGAGAGAGAGAGAGAGAGAGAGAGAAAAGGGAAAGGGCCCAGAGCAATCTCCATAGTTGCACATCATTAGTTGTGACATAGCTTCATTCCACATAGGTGGATGTGGAGCTGGGCAGGGCATGGGAGGCGAGAAACTCCCATGTGGCACAGTGATGGTTACCAGTTGCGATGCAGTTCAGCATGTGGGTTTGCACGGGCTGGGGCTGGGATCTCATCCCCAGACTTGCAGTTGCAAGACATGTGCTCAACCTGTTGAACTATCCTGGCGTCCCTGCTTGGCCTTTCTATGGAAAGCTGTTACTCTTCCTCTAATCACCTGCACTCCTACCTTCCTGTAGCCCCTTTTGTTCTTTTTTTTTTTTTTAAGATTTATTTTATTGTTTTTGACAGACACAGAGAGAGACAGAGACAGAGAGAGACAGAGAGAAGGGGGAGGGCCCAGAGCAGTCTCCATAATTGTAAGTCATCAGTTTTTGACATGATTTCATTCCACACAGGTGGGCGGGGGGCGAGCAGGGTGGAAACAGGCTGGGGGCCTCCTGCAGGGGAGACACGCCCCAGTTCAGCATATGGGTCCACAGGGGCCGGGGCTGGGATTCCATCCTCGGTCCCCTGGGCTGCAAAGCAAGCGCTCTACCTGCTGAGCCATCCCAGCTCCTGTACTCTTGTTCTTTTATCTGTCGTGAAGGAACAAACATTTCCTCTACCCTCAAGGTTGTTCTGGCTGGTCTAATAATCAAATAGACATGAGGCAGGTTAGCAAGAGAAAAATCACCAAATTTAATATGTATGGAGGTATTGCAACCCCATGTACATGGGAGAGTCAGAGACCCTGCATGTACCAGAGGTTCAAATACAGAGAAGGGGGTTGAGGCACATAAGACACTCTGAGATAAGGTACCTTGGGGGCTTCAAAGGGTCATTGCAAGATGATAAGAAGAGCAGATGTTTAGTAAATAAAAGTTTGCCCTGCCATATAGGTGGGTCAAAAAGAGATTATCGCTGATGCTGATAATCTCTTATTATGGGCAAGGCCCCTAATTCAAATACTAGGCAGTTAAAAAAAAAAGGAGGACAGAAGTTTCTCTTGAGCCTGAACTTAAAATTGCCCTTAGATCAAAGTAATCTGCATACTTGTAAACTGCCATACATCCTTCTGGGTTTACAACTCCCTTTCCCTCACCCCCGCTGCTCTCTGCTTTCATTTGAGTGGGTCTTTAACCGGAAGAATTTTGCCAGACTCTTTGGAAAGACTGGCCTTTGACCAAATAAGAGGAAATAATACACACTCATCAGCCAATAAAATGTCGTATTTTTTCATGTATAAGATGCTCCCATGAACTACTTTTCTAACCCAACATGAAGAAATCAACATGTGGGTTTCTCCCATGTATAAAACGACTCCCAAGTTTTGGTCTAACAATTTTAGACAAAAGTATTGTTCCATACAAGAAAAGAATATGGTAGTTAATATGCACCCGACTATTCACTCCTGCAGAGACAATGCGGGCTGGAAACTTTGAAGCTTTTTGGAGGGGTTCTGTGGAATTCAGCATTCCTTCCCGAGCTCCTGGGCTCTCTCACCGAGAGCGGCCCCTCCTCTCTTGGGCATTGCCAGCTTCCTGCTCCTTTGCCTTAGTGAGAACACTCCTCTCCCCACCTCACTGTCCTTTCCTTGTTGTTCGCAAGGTGTAGGGTTACCAGATTCAGAAAACAAAAAATACAGGATGTCCAGTTAAATTTGAACTCAAATAAACAACAGATAGTTTTAGTATGCAATATTTAGGACATACTTACACCAAAATATTTTCATTGTTTATCTGATATTTCTATATAACTGGCTGTCCTGTATTTTTATCTAGCAACCCTATCCAGGTGACCTTTCTTTTATTCAGTGCAGATCAAGGTAGGCCTCAGTAATACAAAAGGGCTTTCTTTGTTTTTACACCATTTCCTTTCTTAAAGGGACCTACAACTATTCCCATAACATGGCCAGCTCACGCCATGCAATGTAAATTAGAGCCTGCTTATTCCTTGTCAAGTTAGGAACTCAACAACATTTCTCCGTAGTCGTCAGTTCCCCAGCCTCAGATTCAATAAATAAATGTGCTGTTCTAACACATTTATTGTTGGGCCATTGTGCCTCCTTGTTCATTGTCTGTGCCCACTCTGGGCCTAGAGGCAAGATAGCCTGACCATCCTCCTGAGACGTTGTCTCTGTGCTAGCATCTTTGGTTTGTTCTCTGGAGGGCTTGGACGTAATTCTTACCAGATCTTGGTTTTTCAGAACATTACCACATCCTGTTGGTTTCTTTATAGGTGCTGGTAGGTGACAGGTATACAGAGCAGGGTTTGTTAGTACTGTGTGCCGGAGAACATGAACTTGACAAAGAACACTTGTCCTAAAGAAAAGCTCAATTAGGATTGAACCCATTTCACAAAAAGATACAGAAAACGAATATAAACTGCTCAGGAAAGCAATTCACAGCATAACATTAACATTTTCATCATCCCCATGGAGTTATCGGTTTTTTAGGTCATTTCCTTAAAGATATTCTTTTCAAGTTATAAGCCTGCCCTTGTTATTTCACTCCCAACTCGCTGTCAAGAACTCTCCTGGTGATGTTCCTGAGGAGATCCAAGGGGGTCAGCTATTAACAGAGCCAGGCTAAATATAACCCTCCAGGAGCCTCCAGTCTTTGCTGTAGGGCTGCTGCATCCTCTGTCAGCTGCAGCTGATTTCCTTTCTGCTTCCCTTCCACCCGCAGGCTACCTCATCAGAGGACTCAAGGGTCAGCCTCAAGGGTGATGATGAACTGAGAGACTTCTTCAAGGCCCAGTCTATTTACCTGACATGGTTGGCGCACCTGCTCCACCTTGCCCCTTCACCAGCACACACATTTACTCCTTGGCTGAGTATCCGGGCTCTGTGTAAAAATAAAGCACACCCCTAACCAAGCAGCAAAGCCTCACACTAAAGGAGGGTTTCTACATGTGGGATTTATGGAGTTCAGCAAATGGTGGGAGATTTTGTCTCCCCTCCCACTTCCGCCACCCGTCTCCGCCTAATGGCAAGAAATAAAGGTCTTGGAGCTGAGAGTGAAATAAAAAGTTATATTTCTCTTATGGTGTTCTTGGGACTAAGGGATTCCCCAGGTATGGGACTTTCAGTGCTAAAACCAAGGCAGTATTGGGCAAACCAGGACAGTTGGTCACCCTCTCTTGCATTCCCCACCACCACCCTGCAAATTCTGCTCACCATTCTTTCCTGTAAGAGCTGAGGGGAGAGATGTAGAGAAAGGTTATATCCCAAAACCGAGCTTTGGAAGTTCTTCCCAAACAAATAACCTATAGATTTGTGGGAATTTCATATTAAAGCAACATAAGGAGTAGCCAATAATTTTCTTTGAAAGCATTTGTGAGAAAAGGAACCGTAAGAGACTGAAGGAAAAGATGGAACAATACAAGATGTAACAATACTTTTCATTTGTAAAACCCCTCTAAAGAGCTTTTTAAAATGTTTGTTTATGGCTGGCTTGCTTGCATTTTGCTATTTCAGTTAATGTTTCTAATAAGTAACAGATTTTTTTTTTTTTTTTTTTTTTGTAAATCTGTGGTGTTTGAACCCAGAAACTCACAATCTAATTTTAGCGAATCCTCCACCTAACCTTTCTAACTTCACAATGCATGACACACTGCCGCCACCTGGTGGCGGTGTACACAAATTAAGTCCCTCCAAATGACTACCGGTATTGTGGGGGTGGGGGTGGGGGTATGGGGGGGATGGGGAGGGGTGGGTGGTATGCTGAAAGCCTCCCTTTTAGGAATTGAGTCTTAAAATACTAAATTATAAAGATACCAATTTGTCTCATATGTACTATTATCCTTATTTGAAATACAGGGGCAATTTGGAGCAGAGTATGTATTTATGTTTGTTTTATACTTCATTCTGTAGTTGCATGAGCCCATGGAATCTTATAAAATAATTGATTACCCCAATCTCTTAGAAAATATAAGAATATTGTAAGCAGTCCCCGTGAAATGCATACTTTGTGAGAATATCGTAAGTGTGTAGATCTTACTAGATTATAATAATCAAATAAAACTTGTAAGAAATGTATTCATCAGACATGGTTCATCACATCCATTACTACACAGAGCTCCACAGTTATCAGTTCACATCAGGGGATTTCATTGCAATTATTTTTACACAGGGAACTCTTCTTTCTTTCTTTATATTATGTTTTCTTCTTATTTTGTTAATTTTTTAGCATCTGAAATAATTGCTTAAGTTTGTGGGTTTTTATCATCAACGTACTTTGTGGGAGCAGAAGGCTCAAACCTCATTTGTGTATTTTGCTCCTTCTTTGAGGAACATATTTCACTTGCCAAGGGCTGAGTTTCCAGGTCTGTGAAATTGAGATAATAGTTATAAATGTCATCATGTTGGTGTAAGAGTCAAATGCTGTGTGTGTGTGTGTGTGTGTGCGTGCGTGTGCATGCACACGAGCACACTCTATTATTTAGATGTGAACCTCAGGGGCATTATTATCATTTGCAAATAAATGGAAGCTGAAGATTCCAGATCTTACTTCTTAGCCCCTGGCTGCCTTCTGCCCTCTATTTACACCCCAGGACTGAGTTTCCTTGGAATATACTGAGAAGTTCTAATTCCCTCTCTGCTGGTTCTCATCCCTGCCAGGGCCTTTCCCAAGACCCTCAACCTCACTCCCTGCACTGGACACATGTTTCCAAAAGAGAAGGGGCACCAGGCCTAGCCCACGTGTGGGGGTCTGTGGGGGTGGGGAAGGTTTTTGGGGTGTGTGGATGAGATCCAGAGCCTATGAGCTGGGAGTGTGGCCACAGAGGCCATAGGTAGAGTTACAGTCAATGGCAGGAGTGCGGGGGTTGGGGTGGGGAGGAGAAGAAAGGGTTGGCTTGCTCTCCTTGCAGACTGATCCAGCTTCTACGGGACCATGTGGCATGTGTTTCTAGAAAACCACTTTGACACCATACTTTATCTTACTGACCTAATTGTATTTTTGTCCTCATCTTGATTTCTTCCTAAAATGAAAAGACAACAAAACAAAACAAAACAAAAACCTGCCTCAAATCTTCTTTTGGCGTAAAGTTGAAGATTCCAGCATTTTGGCTGTTTTCATAAGCACTCAAACTCACTGTTGTTTCAGGCTCTAATTGCCTCCCCCAATCTCTTCCGTGTAAACGAATGACTCAGGATTCACCAACGTCATTTCCACCTTTCATGATTCAGTTTCTGACCAGCATCCATGGGCCTGGAAGGCTGCCTCACAAATCATGGAAGCTCTATTATTGTTCTGGAGTTGGAACAGCGGCTGAGCTTCTTCCAAGAAAAAAAAAGGAGGAGGAGGAGGAGGAGGAGAAGGAGAAGAAAAGAAGAGCAAGAAGCACTTCCATCTGCAGATATTCCTCCTGTTGCTGAGGCCCTTGCTCCAGTCTGGGCAAGAGCACTCGCTGGGTTTGAAACCTTCCAGAACAAAACGGCAGCCTGCCCCCTCTACGCCTGCTGAGGACCTGCAACATCACCGAAATGTGTTTGGAGACTGGTTCATCCATTCGTGGGGGCACACACATGCCATCACCTTGCTTTAACACAGCTGATGAAGAAGGGAGGCCCCTGGATGCACCATTGAGTGTACACCCCACACCGTACCTGAGAACGACTGCAGAAGCACCTGAGACCCGTCTCCAGCATGGCTGGTAGAGACATTTCTGAGATACAATTGACCTTTAGAAAAGATTTCATGGCAAACTTTATACATTTAAAAAGCCTTTCTGTGTTTGGAAACCATAACTAGTGGTACTGTCTACTATCTATGTAACACATTTTATATAAAACTCAAATGAAAATATTTTGCATGAGGATATTGCCAGAAAACATTTGCCTCTATAGATAAAATCCTGGTGTGAAAAAGAAAATGACCTAACCCATCACATGTTTTTTCCAAGTCTTGGGTACCAAATAGCTTAAATTCATTGTCCAAATGTCCTCATCTGCTCAAGTCAGGGGCCTGACACATTTTCTTTCAGCTGCTTTTTGAAACTAAACTGGATAATCTGTCTGTCAGTCTTTCCATCCACCCACCTATTTGACTGTTTGTTTCTGACTGAGTTTTAATCTGTAAAAGGGCCCAAGTCCTTTTATGTGTATACCAAGCAGGTATACATGTGTAGGCTAAACTTGAAACTAAATTCCTCAGATTGTGAAAGACATGGTTGTTTCAAAATTGCAATAATTTCTTCGCAGTTGCATTCAGACAATTTTTCAAGGATTGCTTGAAGCACAGAGACCCAGAAGTGCAGAATGAAACCATTTTTCACGTTGTTTTTTTTTTTTACAGAATTTCACATAGTGAGTGGGGTGGCCCAGGGAGAGCAGCAGTGGGTGTGCCCAGAGGACTGGGGTGCCTGCAGCTGCATCCGCAGGGACTATTTCTGTGGCAAGACCTTGACTGTATTCTTGCTGCCTTGGGTTTAGTCGTATTCCTGGCCTGGCTCTTCTGCTCTCTGGCAAATTCTGTGCACTTGGTACCTGGTGCCTGGTACCTTGCCTGTAGATTCCCTTACTACTTAAATTCATCATATTGGGTTTTTATTGCTTGCCACCCAGAACTCTGACTCATCTACTCAGCAAATTAATTAGGTCAGTGATTCACTTACTCAATCAGCATTTGCGGAGCCAAATACCTGTGCAAAGTAGGTACTATAGTTCTTCATTTTATGCATGCAAAAATTGAAGCTCATGGAATTTAAGTATATTGAAAATTAATATTATAATCTAGTGCTTGGTGTTTGAAGTGGTGTTTTCCATTTCTTCGTGATTTCTCTGTAGACAGCAGAGTCAGTATTTCATCTCAAATCCTGGATGCTTTTGAAGTCTCATCACTGGGATAATGTCCACAATCAAGACCCCAGCAGTGACCTTTCAGGTTGTAGTTATGCCCCTTGTCCAGGAAGATTTGGATGTGAGGGCCAAAAGACCCTTCACTCATGGCCCCAGTGTGGAGAGAACCTGGGTGGAACCTTTCTTGAATAGCACCACTGAGATACTAAATAGTGAGGTGTGAGGAGGGACAGGGGGGTTTAAGTTATAAGGTTGGCTCTTATAAGTCATATGTTGTATTTGTCATTTCAGCAAACTAGTCTAACTAGAATTCCTAAAGAGAAAGGATTGGCAAATTAATTCCTCCAAAACTAGGATCTCTTCCTTTGGTATTTAAGGCTAGGGTAAACCTTTCTTTGCCTTCTAGTAAAAGAAAGAGAAAGTAATATTCATTGTTTGTAAATGATAAAACCTGCATTTTCCAAAGCCCAGGGCAAGGCCATTAGAGATTTGTGATTATTTGATGAAAGTGACTATGTAGACAATCAATTTAAGTTCATTTTGTTAGCTCAAAGGTCTGTTCTATAAGGATGGCAAAGGGAATAGAAACCCACCTAGCTTTTCAAAGACTTCTTGATCAGTATTTACCATGCCCTTCATTGTATTTACAGAAGTTTGTAGGGTTGAGAAGATAGGTGAAACCAGTAAATTTCCTTCCATAGATCACCCTAGTGGAGGAGAGACCATAGTTTTTTGTTTGTTTGTTTGTTTTTTGAATTACATGTATTGCTGGTGGGTAAAAGGCAAAGGTAGGGTGGGGAGAAGGAAGTGTTCTCTAGCTACAGGCTACATTTTTAAGAACTGTGGAACATGGTAGAAATAATTTTTTAACCACCCAGAATATTTTATTTTATTATTTTCATTATTGAATATTTAAAACATAAAAATTATATAGTGTAATATAACACCCAGGAAGCCAATACACAGAGTTAGAAATATCAACCTCATAGGGTATGACTAACTTAATACATAGAAAGTGTGTAGAACAGTGCCTGAGTAATACTAAATACTGAACAAATACTAATTAATATATAATAAGTATCTTCATTTGCTGTATTTTCTTTTGAGGTTTTTAAGAAGAAATAAGACATTACTATTACAATTGTTATTCTTACAGTAAACTTCCTAAATCTATGTTTTTATCAATTACCACATTCATACATTTTCATAAATAATACAAAATGTCTTGAAGTTTTAAACTTACATAAATGACATAGTATGAAAATATAATTATGTATTTTTATTTAAAATTAAAAATATTTATTTTATACTCTATTTTTTTCTTTTGGTTAAATTTATTAAGGTGATGTTGGTTAGTAAAAATTGCATAGGTTCCAAGTGTACAACTCTATAGTACTTCATCTATGTATTATATTATGTGTTCATCACCCAGAGTCAGCTTTCTTTCCATCCCCATGTATTTAGCTCCCCACTCCCTGCTCTCCCACTTCCCTCCTTCCTTATCTTTGATGGTAAATAATTCTAAAGATAGAGGCTTTATTGCCCCATAAATTTTGACTAGTGGCATCAGTGTTCTGAACAGTTAAGTAAATTGGCAAGGAACTAAAAGGCTATATGATGTAGTACAACATAGTGTATTCACTGTCAGAACATTTGGGGTCTAGTTTTAATTCTACTCAAACTGGATGATTCTGGGTGTCTCAGTTTGGGTTCCTCAGGTGGCAGACTGAGATTGTGGTCAATGTGTAGGTTTACTAGGGCATCAACACACACTAGGCATGGTGGGGTGGGGTAGGGGATGGAGGAATGGGCAGAGGGAGATGCTGGGCCTGGATGCAGTCACAGCAAGGGCTCAGCTTACCCTGTGGGAGCTCTGGAGCCAGAGTGGCCCTTCAGATAGATGATTGATAGATAGATAGATAGATAGATAGATAGATAGATAGATAGATAGATAAATAGAGAGATAGATAGATGATAGATAGATGATAGACAATAGATATAGATGATAGAGGATAGATAGATAGATGGATAGGTAGATAGATAGATAGATAGATAGATGATAGATAGAGATAAGTGATAGATAGATAAGTAAATAGATGATAGAAAATAGATATAGATGATAGAGGATAGATAGATGGATATATAGATGATAGATATAGATAGGTGATAGATGATAGACAGATGATAGATGACAGATAATAGATGGATAGATAGATAGATAGATGATAGAGAGATAGATGATAGAAAATAGATATAGATGATAGAGGATAGATAGATAGATGGATAGATAGATAGATGATAGATAGAGATAGGTGATAGATAGATAGATAGGTAAATAGACAGATGATAGAAAATAGATATAGATGATAGAGGATAGATAGATGGATAGATAGATAGATAGATAGATAGATGATAGATAGATAGAGATAAGTGATAGATAGATAGGTAAATAGATAGATGATAGAAAATAGATATAGATGATAGAAGATAGATAGATGGATAGATGATAGATATAGATAGGTGATAGATGATAGACAGATGATAGATGACAGATAATAGATGGAT
>PVKE010023014.1:0-25016 GCA_004027555.1 Craseonycteris thonglongyai
CTGGAATCTCTATTATGTTCTAGCCAGGGTACATACAAGGAGAAATCTACAAATCAAAATGATTGAATAATTTGTTCTTAAGAAAACCCACTGTAAATAAATAAAAATATATTTAAAAAAAAGGGGGGGAAGCCGGGATGGCTCAGAGGGTTAAGTGCTCACTTTGCAGCGCCAGGGACCAGGGATCGAATCCCGGCCCTGGCCCGTGCGGAACCATATGCTGAGCTGGGAGCTCCCCCAGTTCAGTTCTCTCTCTGTCTCTGTCTCTCTCTCTCTCTGTCAAAAATAAAAATAAATAAATAAAAATATATTAAAAAAAAAGAAAATCCACTCAACTGAGAGCATAAAATAGTGATAATTCTGGCAATCCAAAATTTATTCTTCTCATTTGGTCGAAAATGTAGACTAACTCTGTGAAGTTCCAGGAGTTAAAGCTAGCACCAATGAGCAAACACTAAGTGTATTCATATTTCATCTTAATTTAAGAAAAATATTTTGCAGGACAACAATATTAGTTCATCTGTACAAGTTAGTGCACCTCCATATTGAGAGTATAATAAATAATTTCTAATTCTAAATTTTTACACTTTTCTGAAATCTGGTTCTGATGGAGATGTTGTTGTAAACATTTTCTTCATTCATTCATTAATTTTTTGAGCATATACTAACAAAAGCCCAATGTGAGGTGGGTATTATTGATAGATAACATTAATATTTCTATAATATTAAAAATATATATTCTGTAATAACTATCATGTATGCCTAATTGTGTTATATGAATTACTTCATTAATTATCACAATCTCCATATTACTATACCCATTTTAAAGATGTGAAATTTTAGCCATAAAACGTCTGAGGAGTGCATAGCCCAAGCTAGAAGTCAGGAGCCTGAAATATTTTATTATTAATAAAAAAAATTTTTTAATCCTTGTCTAAAAGTGATCTGCACAGAAAACAGAAAAACAACACTATTTTTTTC
The DNA here is from genome assembly GCA_004027555.1 of Craseonycteris thonglongyai. Lineage (NCBI taxonomy): Eukaryota > Metazoa > Chordata > Mammalia > Chiroptera > Craseonycteridae > Craseonycteris > Craseonycteris thonglongyai. Next base: position 982 of record PVKE010023014.1, read on the forward strand.
TAGCCTCAACCTCATTTAATATGGAATGCTCATGGCTGATTTCAATTTTCTTCTGATTTACTTTGCATTCCCCCATAGACAGATGTTTACTTAAAAAAAAAAAAAATCTATCTATCCATCTATCTATCTATCTATCTGTTGGTGTTAAACTTCACATACAAAACTGTTTTGTTTTTTTTTCAAGTAACTTTGAAAATAATCTTTCAAGGATAAATTAAAGTTCCATTTATCTGCCTTACAGCACAGAGTATCTTGATAGCATTGATAAAATGGCTTCAGGGTCTTCATAACAAACATCAAGTAGGCAACGTACATTACTACAGTGAGAACCTCAGATGGTTTTGAAATTTATTCCTAAGTATTCAAGGTTTTGATGATTTTCTACTTGATTTTTCAGTTGAAGCAAAGTGGAAATAAAAAGGATTTTAATTGAGCTTTTGTTCAATAAACTGAAAGGTCCCAGTATTCTTTGCTTTTCCAGTTGATCCATTTTCTGAATCTCTGTGGCTACATCATTTCACTACTGCTGCTTTTGTTGTAGTAACAAAGCTTTCATTGATCTGTTGTATGAGCTGTGTGCACACTCCGCTCTTTACTTCTACACAACTAGTTAAAACTTAAAGCCAACTGAATGTAGTTCACTAGAGAATGAGAAATAAAAGAAAGAATACCATGTCTGAATAGCTTTGAGGATTTTATGATATTTGTTTTCTTTTGGGTTGATAGTTTTTTATTCAAAAACATTCCAGGTAGTTTTGTAACATATCTGTATATTTTGACCTTTTCCTCCCAAAACCAAAATGCCCTTTGAGGTAGTTTTAGTACCAAGATTGAGGTTGGCATCTGGAATAGAATGATAGAAAAATTAACCCAACTTTAAATCAATGCACATGTCTAGGATGTAACACACACACAAAAAGCTTAGGACAAAAATAAGTACCGGTATTTCTGTCTATTCTGTCTACACTGACCAGACGTATCATTTGAAATAGGACAAAAAACAACAGTACTGTTGTGTTTCGAATGGTACATATGGCCAGCCTAGTCTCACTGGGCTAGTTCGTGTCACTGTGGGTTGACCATACGTACCATTTGAAATGGGACAGTATGGTTGTTTTTGGTCCCATTTAAAAGAGTACTTCGGGTCAGCCTACCTCTGTCCCAAATGAAAAGATTGCATGAGGGCAAGGGAAGGACTAACACAGAGAAGAAAAAGAGATCAATCAGTCTAGCAACATAGAAGGAGCAAGTGAAATAAATAACGTGCCATAGTGAAGGTATCATGAGTGCAGAGTGGAAGACCTCTCTGTTTACACAGAACAGAGCAAATAACTTGATGCCACAAATACACTGAGATGAAAGGAAATTAAATAGACCATGTCCCTATCCCTAACCTTAACCCTGCACAAAACCCTGATCATAATTCCTTACACAGTCACCCCTCATTCTAACCCTGATGGAAATGCCAGCTTCCTGAATTGGAACACTGATTTCCCAAACAGATGCCAGACATTAGCCACTGGCCTTGGCTGTCATTAATATTAATCAGCTCATCTTAACATTAGCAAAACATATGCATCTTAAGGTTGAACTTGTGATACTATTATGTGGAGGACAATTATTAGCAAATTCAAATAATTAGGATGATGTCAGCACATATATTGTCAATTATAATTATCTTTTAAAAAAACCACAGATGTTTCTCCTTGTTTTATTAAGGACATTGTTGTCACATAAGAGTTTATACCCTTGAATTTCCCATATACCTGGTAATGATACATGAAACATTTCTTTCCCTCAATCCATACAAATATTTTCTTAAGTTGGTAATTATCTTTTATTACCAAGAGACCCATAAGTACTAATGGTTATTTATATAGAGAGATTTCTAAAAACTATAGCAAGAAAAGGTTTGTATACATAAACTTTTCTAATTATTTGTATATTGGTTGAATTTTTCTATCCTCTTTGTTAGTAGTTGGAAAACTACATGTAAACATTGGTCTGATAACTTTCACATAAAATGATCTTATTTAAGAAAAATAAAATCATTTTGTGGCACACAAATGAAAATTTCATTTTCTTAATTTTGACACCAAAAGGGCCCAAATTCTGCCTTTCATCTGGCCTCAAATGTCTGAGTCTACACCAGAGGGGTCTGTCAAGCTCTCAAAATTTTGTGTTTTGTTTTCTTTTTTTTCTTCTCTTCACACAGCCACGTCTATGAGTATGTCAATGGACGATTAAGCATTTACAAGCACTTCTGTGGTTATCGCTGTTAAGGACAATGATAATCAAGGCACATGATTTCCTCTCATGAGGCAACATGAGTCAGATCCTGCTGTCTTTCTCTATCACACCCCTTAATAGCTGGACTAAAGTAGCTCTTGTCATTTGGAAGTTCACAATGTAATAGAATCACAAACAATTGCATTCATCCACACAACAAGTGAACAGCAAATGCCTCTTACATCCTACACACTACACAAGGCTCTGGGGTACATCATGTACCACAGTAAACAAAGTTCCTGTCTTTACAGGACTTAGTCTATAGGCAGATCACAAGTTAAACACAACAATAGCCTTGATCTCTGCCACTCAGGATGTCAGTTATATATAGTTGAGGATGAGTCTCTACTGGGGGAAATATAAGGAAAAGGCAGGTGTAGGAGAAATGTGAACAAAGCTTGTGTAAGGGAAAATGAAAAGGAAGAAAGGGATAATAGCTCAGAATGGGAAGGCTAGATGTAGATAGGTAGATGATGATAGATGGTAGTAAGTAGCTAGATTGGTTGGTAGTAGGTAGGTAGATAGATAGATAGATAGATGATAGACAAAAAATGGTAGTAAATTAATATGTACCCATGAGACCTTTTTCAGGCACAAAGAAATTTGCTCAAATCACAACAGGATTTTGAAATAAAATGAAGGTCAAGTTATAAGAAAAAGAAAGGCATGAGGAGGCTTTGGGGTTCTCTGCCACAGTATGTTTTGGGCCTCCCATGGTTTTCACTTACACTAAAAATGCAGCCTCAATTACTAGAGTGATAATTGGGAATTGGTTTCATCCATAAGCATTGCAAGAGTCATTAAGAATGGCCATAGTCACAGGATGGTAGCAATACTAATTCTGGCCCTATGAATATAGCAAAAGCTAATGGGCTACCTATAGAGTATGTCACCTACATCTGTGTAACTTATTGAAATTTTTAGAAGTGAAAAAGACACATTATGGCTTTGATCCTGCTTTTTTCTAGTTCCTTTATACAAGGGATTTGGTTTCAAACTAGAGTATATAGATGGCAAGAGAAAGGGAACTTCGGAATTTCCCAAGCAATAAGAAAGCAGAGACGTGTGTAATGTTACCAAAATATTACATATCCGGCAATAATTTTTCTACTCCTGACATTTTTTTACTTACAAACATGTATAATATTTATACTTTTAAAAAAATATTTTATTCCCACACTGGTAATCTTCCTTCAAAGGAAATACTTAGAGTTTGATTTCTCTGAAGAATAGTTGCTGAGTCTTATAAATGTTTTGATGTGTCAAACATGTACTAATAAGCATGTACCTATAAAGGCAGATGGTATTAATTATGCTGGGTTATATGGGTATTTGTCAAAAGGCCTAAATCAAATTCAGATTCAGAAATTCTTTAAAAACAGTACAGAATAATGTAATCTAACTTGCCTTTGCTGATAAGTACACATTCACCATGCCAAATGTTCTCATAAAAGTGTCAGATGAAAGATGTTGAGACATTCTAATCGTTCAAGAGGGACAAGGGGAATATTCAGATCTGTTTCTGCTCTCTGTATTCTTTATTGGGCATTGCACAAAGACTTGTGTAAGTTTTTCAAGAATGCAAGTATACACAGGTATCAGACAATGGATTTGTTTAAATCAAAAATGGCTGACTCTTCTACAAGGCATAGGATGGGTGACTTCTTAATTCACTACTACACACTGAAGAATCAGCAAAAGAAAAATACTCTTTGGCTTTCCTTTTTGTTTTAACGCTTTTTTGTTTTGTTTTGTTTTTTAGGACGGAATCACCTCAAAATACTTACTACTGGCACAGAAATGTGATCTATATTCCCTAGAAGTATATAAAGAAGTATTCCCTGGAAAAATTTAAGGATAAACAGCTGCCAAATTTGGTAAATCAACTAAGAGTGAGGCTAATGAAACTGAATTGGTGGATAGCAATTGTCCGTCTGTTCATGCCACCTGCCCAAACAACAGAGGAGCCTGGCCTGCTGCCCACCTCACCTTTGCATTTTCCATCTTTGGGAGAGGAAAACACATAGACTCTGCTAAACAGACGTTTAAACAGTTGCATGGGTATTTCTTTCTTGAAGTATTCATTCAAGGATTTATTTAATACATACTAGGGGTGCTCAAGCAATTTATACACATTTTAAGAGATATTATCTATGTATTACTTTCTGAAGTAGAATTGAATTACTGCAGCAATGTGTACTAGTATGATGTTCATTCAAAAGATGGCATTCATCAAATGGATACTAGTGTCACCATGTGACAGGCAGGACAGTCAAAGATGGCAGAAGCACAGTTGTCATTTGAGGAATGGAAGACCATTTTGAAGTGGTATTTGAAATTTGAGAACATTGTGGAAGTACAACAACAATGGACGTGTGAGTATGCAATAGAACCTCCACCACACCTAACAACTGCACACATTCATGATAAGTTTGAGATGCATGGTATATTGAAATAGCACGTGCAGCAATACAAATGAACACTTCAGTCAACATTGCTCAAGCAGTAATTCACCATAATCAGAAGTGTCTGGAAGCTAATGGTAACCAATCTGAGCACCTCTTGTAACTGCAGAAGTCAAACATGACTTGTATTTATCTTTCCTTATTGGTGTTACAATTGAGTATTACAATTTTAACACAGTTTTTTCATTTCTTAAAATGTATATACAATTTTTTTGTACCCTCTGTATTTTTTTTAATATATTTTTATTTATTTATTTATTTTGACAGAGGAGCGAGAGAGAGAGAGAGATACAGAGACAGAGAGAGAACTGAACTAGGGGAGCTCCCAGTTCAGCATATGGTTCCGCACGGGCCGGGGCCGGGACTCGATCCTTGGTCCCCGGCGCTGCAAAGTGAGCGCCCAACCCACTGAGCCATCCCGGGTTCCTCTACCCTCTGTATTAATGAGTACTTTTGGGGATGTACCTGACACTGTGCTGGATCATGGTTATGGAACTGTGATTAAGATAGGTATATATCCTTTCTTCATTGAGGTTACAGTCTACTTACTACAGCTCTATTTAGACATGGTTGAGTGCCTACATGGATTTACTATATCTCTCTTCAAAGGTTCCACCAAAGTGACAGTCAAGTTTTATAAACACAAGGACAGAAAATAAAAAAACAGAAAACAGCAGACAAGTTGTTTGCACTTGTTGGAAGGCAGAAGGCATATAGAGAAGTGATAATTGCCTGAAAAGAGCAGAATAAATAATATTATAAATGCCTGAGGAATAAGGGAAGCCAAGACATCCATCTTCTCATCTTGGAGGAAATTGAGCTGGAGAAGTTCAGACTCATGGTCACTGACCCATTAAGAGCAGACTTCAGCAGCAGTACTGAAAACAGAGGGATGAACTGAAGAGCTACATGTTGAACTGCAGCATGGTAGTTTGTCTTTCCCTAATCTCCTCCCAGAATCCTGACAGCCAGGCACAAATTCCCTTCACTCACACCTGATCCAACCTCACTATCCATCCAACACACACACAGGAGGTGCACTGAAAGAAAGATTATTGGAAAAGAAACTAAAAAGCACTTGAGGCACAAAAAATTAAAACAGAGTCATGTTGTATTTAAATGCTCGCAATATAAAGGCTGAGTCAACAAACTGTCATTTTACCAAAAATGCTCTACCATCCCAAAGACTCATCTCATCCTAATAAAGTTTTCATTCGGAAAATGCCAAACATGAAAGAGGAGATGCCCCCAAAATAAATAAAACAATAAACAAACAAAATGAATAAAGAAGCTCACAACACAAAGAATATACTTATAAAATTCATCTAGGTAAATAGATCTTTAATGTCCTCAGAAAAATAGATGAAAATGAAGCCATAAAATAAAAATATGAATTTACTTAAATGCGACATTCAGACAAAGCATGCTGGGCATTAAAATTAAGACTGTAAAATTTTAAAAATTTGGGAAGCCAGAATGGCTCAGTGGGTTAAGCGCTCACTTGCAGCCCTGGGAACTGAGGATCGAATCCTGGCCCCAGCCCATGTGGACCCATATGCTGAACTGGGGAGTGCCCCCAGTTCAGTTCTCACCAGGGTGAGACCCCTGCCCATTTCCTGCCCTGTGCAGTCCCACGCCCACCTGTGTAATGAAACTATGTGGAAAAACCAATGATGTACAACTATGGAGACTGTTCTGGGCCCTCCCCTTCTCTCTGTCTCTGTCTCTGTCTCGCTCTCTCTCTCTCTGTCAAAAACAATAAAAATAAATCTTTAAAAATTTGGTGGCAAATTTACAAGATAACATTAAGGGAATATTCCAGAAATAAGAGTAAAGTGTCAGAGAAATAATAAATCAACTGAAAGTCTAACATCAAAATGACAGGACTTCCAAAAAAGAACAAATAAGTAAAACAGATTGGGGTAATTATACAAGACAAAATAATAATAATGTAAGAAAATTCCTAAAAATAAAGGATTTGTATCTCCAGAATAAAAGGACCTATCTTGAACGCAGCACAATAAATGAGAAAAAGTCTCTCTAAGAATGTCCATCATTGTGAAATTTCAAAGCCCCAAGTTTAAAGAGAAGTTTCTAAAATGTTCCATAAAGGAAAAAAATAAAAGTAAGCTTTCAAACAAATGAACATTTTGAGGAAAAATGACTTTTAACCCAAACTTTCTATATTTTTCAGCGATATTCACAATAAAGCCCTGTTAGAAGCTGTGTCATAATTTAGTGGCTTACAGAAGCACTGATTTTTCACCCTTGCTTCTGTGGATTGTTCTGTCTGTTGAGTTAAGCTCCTCTGAGCTCAGCTCAATTGGGCTCATGCTACAGATCTCTTCATTTTTGAGAGGAAAAGGCTACCCAAAACATGCTTTTCTCAAGCTAAAGAACAAAACACAAGAGAAGTTGGCAATGTAGGCAACTTTAAATCCTTTGTTTGAGTCATATCTGCTGAAACACTATTGGCCAAAGCAAAGCACATGACCGAGCCCAGCATCAGTCCTGGAACTGACCACCTTAAATCACCTCACTCTGTTTTATAGGCTCTCTCCTTCCCGTGCACACTCCTTCTTTCACTGACTTCCTCCCAGATGCCCTGCTGAGAATAAGAAAAAGGTATTGGGCATATATGGCTTTACGTCTTCCCTTGAAGCTCACTCTTTGAGCAGCTCTGCATGCCATTCTCCATTTCCTTCGAAACCTGCTCCACCTCAGGAACCAAGACCTGCTTTCTAGAGATAGTTCTATAGTCTATTTTATCTTCCAATGCTCTTAAAATTCAAAATTATCAGTTGACACTCCTGCATCTGTCTGAATGAGTAAACGTTGGGTTGAGAGTCATACTTTTTCTTGACACATTATCCCAATGTATACACTCAGTAAGAATGAGACACGAAATCTATTTGGCTATAAGGCAAGCTGATTTACTATAGTAGTATGAATAATAGTGTCCACTATTTTATCTCTATTGTTCTGATTCCTCTGTCAATTTCTGTTCTAAATATACGTGTGATTCATTATCACCATTCAATCTCAATAGATACTATGAAGTTTGACATTGAAAATATCATATTTTTAATACTTTAAATAAGGTAAAGGGTAACAGAAGTAACCACTAAATATAATGTCCTAAACGCCTTATATAAGTACATTTTTATGGGAGAGTTTTTTTTTTTTGGTATGGTAGTTTTCCTCTATTCAATAACCATGTTTTGAAACATGATATAGTTTATCCATTTTATACTCTTCCAAAGAATGAAGTGTAAGTATTTAAATATCAAATTAATTAAATAAATAACATTAGCTAAATAACCATAAATATTCCTAAAATACAAGTGATATAAAAGGTAGAGGAGGAAGAAACATGATACTTATTTCTGCCCAATAGTATTTTCAATTTACCAATTACAATAAATAAAATTTACTAACCTGAAACAATATTCCAGACTGTCCCAATGAGAAAAATTACATCACTTTGTGGAAGTCTAATACCCAAAGTGTAATTATCACAATTTTATTTAAAAACCTACATCCAAAGTTAGTAAGTGATCTGTGTGAAGTCAAAGTAGCTAATAGTAATTGTTAGGCAATACAACATTCGGAAAAGAACAAGAGAAAATATGAAGGCATTGTCTGTGATTGGTAGAAATATATGAAATCTGATGCTCAGAGAAGAAAACCAAGTTCCAGAGAACACTTTGGCCTTCAGTCCATTTTTAATTCACTCATCCCTAGCTACATCCCATATAAATAATGTGGGGGGTGGTGGGCAGTAGGGAGAGTGAGGAAAATATAAAATATTTGAGTTATAGGAGATTACTAAATAATTAATGTAAAAAGAATAATAGAATTTTAAAATCACTTTGCAACCACAAGTGTAATGATTACTTAAATATAGATCAGCAAGAGATCTAAAAACAATTTATAAAATATTGTGGGAGAGGAAAGGGAGTTGGAAAAATACTTCACATTTTTCAAAATGATACTAATGAAGACATTTGGCAGTTACCACCCCAAATAAGTGGCCTAATTTACCATCTCCAATAGTAAGAAAGTCTGATATTATTATCTACTGGAAAGAATCAATCAGAACTATACACTATAACTCATGAAGTATTCATATAGAGAAAAAAAATCATATGGAAAACAAAATTAAACAATAAAACAAAATGTAAAACATTTTACAAGTCAACTAGTTTAGACTCAAGTTAGTAAAAGTAATGAATCTGAATCAAATAAAGAGGCAAGAACTTTTTTTCTTTAACATTTATTGTTTTGAGAGGTGAGAGAGAGAGAAAAGCGGGGAGGGGGGGCAGAGAAGTCTCCATGTTTGCACATCATTAGTTGTGACACAGTTTCATTCCATACAGGTAGATGTGGGTACACAGGGTAGGAACCAAACTGGGGACCTCATGCACAGGAAGCAGGAACCTTTACTGCCGAGCCATCCAGTGGTTACCAATTGCACCACAGTTCAGCATATGGGTTTGCACTAACTGGGGCTGGGATTTGATCCCTGGACCTTATGGTTGCAAGGTAAGCTCTAAACCAGATGAGCTATCCTAACATACCCAAAAACTTTATTAAAAGGGATTAAACAATCTAAAGCAATATATGAACCTTGGCTGCAGTCTAGATACAAAGAAATCTAAAAGGCAGTTATAAATTAGTTCCCCATCTATTCTTTATGTTTGGAAATTTATTAGATAAAAGACCATGGAACTAATTTATTGGAAACTGTATGGTCAACACAAATTTAAAATCACCATTCTGTAAGACACAGAATTGAAAAAATTTCAGAAGAATCCAGGCAATTCTACACTACACCCTATACTTGGCTTTCAGTATCAAATTGGAACTGACCAAAGTAGGAGTTAGCAGAAAAGGAAGCATTTAAAAACTTTGAGGGTAAGTAGTTTAATTATTTTAAAACAATTTGGGGCATATATTTGATTTATTGCCTTTGAAATTCACAACATTACCAAGAGATGCATCCATTATACTGTGTAGACCAAACTCAAGATTTCAAGTGACATTTTGGCTTACTTATCTTAAAAAACAAATGCAAAAACAACAAAAAAAACACTTCAGTTTAGGTAAGTCTATCTTACGGATTTCCAGATTTGCTCTCTTGTTTATGCATATATCTTCTCTAAGGCTGATAAGATAACTGTGCCTTTGTTTAAAAGCCCTTTCCTAGGTCAAGAGATTTTGGCTATTAGGCATCATGATACATTTAAGAGACTTTGATAATGATTTTCACTCTGAATATTTAGACACAGTTAGACAAACCAATTATTTTATTATTCAAGATTTAAGATATAAAAAAAGAGCAAAGAATTGTGCGTGAGGAAAGTTATGTATGACTACGCCATTCCCCTAACCTCAACAACCTTGCTCTTTTCAACATTATCTATGACCAGACCCCACTTGATTTTAGTTTTATGATACAGACCCATCACATTGGTTTAATTATTTAACATGGTATTTTGAACAACAATTCTAGCCACGTAGGTCAGTGGGCAAATACTCCTTCAGCATTGATGTCCTATCTCCATTTCCTTACTGTGTATATACTTCCTTACTCCTCACTCTACTGCACTCTGCATTCTACATGGCTTTTACATTCTGCATTCTTAAAATGTTTTTTCATAAATTCAAAAATATCCTTCCACTTGCCACATATGATTGGTATTTTTAATTATCTTACTATACTTCTCAAATTGCCTGTATTACTTTAATCCCACCCTTCTTATTGAACAACTATCTGTTCCTTTTGCTCCTAAGCGACCACATTCTTGAATTAAACTAGTTCAAATTTCTGCCACAATTGGCTGGCAATGAAGTGTCAGTCAAGGAGCCCTGTCCACAAGGCTAAATATAAATTTAAAGTCATGGTGAACAAACCAAGAGGACACAATTTCCCCTCTCTTATCCTTATATTTTAAAGTAACACCCATAATTTTATTTACAACTAATCAACACATCACTTTTGAGATGGTAAGGACTTCTCTATAGGGTGTATATTGGGATAACTAAAGGAGTAATCAACATCACTTGGAAACTGGACTCTGAGAAACTTCATTCTATGATTTGTTTCTGGAAATTACCATCAAATATTTTCTTTTGGGAATGTTAAGTGTGTCTGCTTTTAGTCATGTTAGGCAGGAAAATCTTTGGAACGGAAGAGTGTGCATATTTGTTTCAGCAAATGGAAGAAAAGTGTAAATTAGTACAATCATTCTGAAAGTCAGTTTTTAAAACTTGGTTTAACAAGCCAACTTAGCATCAGCTACTTAAGTTGGATAAATATACACTTTCTGGCCTACCAATTCTACTACTCCAAATGCACCTAAGAAAAACATTGCATGCATATATATATATATATACCAAGATAATTTACAAAAATATTCATAGCTACATTATTTGTGAGAGTTCCTAAACAGAAACAACCTAATATTCATGAATATTAAGATAAATGCATAATCATGAAAGAGAAAGAGAGCAAGAAAAGGGGGGAGGGCTCAGAGCAATCTCCATAGTTGTATGTCATTAGTTGTGGCATGGTTTTATTCCACAAAGGTGGATGAGGGGCTGTGCAGAGTGGGAACTGAACAGGGGGCCTCCCACATGGGAAGCAAGAATCTCTGACACCATACCACCCTGGCAGTTACTAGTTGCACTGCAGTTCAACATATGGGTTTGCATGCAGTAGGCGAACCAGGGACCTCACAATTACGAGGCAAGCACTCAACCACTGAGATATCCCAGCATCCCTGTGAATATATTCTTATGATTCCATTAATATAGTCTTCAAAACAAGACAAAAGTATAATAAATACTGTGTCTAGATATATGAGGGCTGTCCAGAAAAAAATCCAGCCATAAATGCCTCTGTTTTTCATATTACATGGCTGAACACCTTCCAGACAGCCCATGTATAATGTAGTAGTAAAGTTTGGAGAAAAAGTAAGTAACTTATTGCCAGAAAAATCAGGATAGAGATAATGTTTCAGGAAAGAATAAATATAGATGATAAGAGGCACAATGGAAGCTTCTAGGCACTAAAGATGTTTATTTCTTGACTTACAGGGTGTCCAACTTTTTGGCTTCTCTGGGCCACACTGGAAGAAGAGGAATGGTCTTGGGCCACACATTAAACACACTAACACTAACTATAGCTGATGAGCTATAAAAAAAAAAAAATCGCATAAAATTCTCATGATGTTTTAACGAAGTTTACAAATTTGTGTTGAGCCACGTTCAAAGCCACCCTGAGCTGCATGGAGACCATGGGCCATGGGTTAGACAAGCTTAGATAGCTTTGAATGATATACATATACATTTTTTTAATAAAATGGCAATAACTATATATCTAACAATTACTTTCAATGTAAATGGATTAAATGCTCCAATCAAAAGACAGGGTGTAGAGAAGCCAGAACGGCTCAGTGGGTTAAGCACTCACTTTGCAGCCCTGGGGACCAAGGATCGAATCCAGGTCCCAGCCGATTGGACCCATATACCAAACTGGGGTGTGCTTCCCACCTGGGAAGCCCCCAATTCAGTTCTCATCCCTCTGGTTCAGTCCCAGCTCATGGGGGCACACTTCCCATGCAGGAGGTCCCCACCCAGTTCCCGCTCTGCAAGGCCCCTGCCCACCTGTGTGGAACAAAACCAGGTTGAAAACTGATGACATACAACTATGGAGACAGCTCTGGAACCTCCTTCTCTCTCTCTCTCTCTCTCTCTCTCCCTGTCTCTGTCAAAAACAATAAAATAAATTTTATTAAAAAAATTAAAAAGATAGGGTGGCTGAATGAATAAGAAAACAAGACCACTATTGTCTATCAGAGGACTAACTTCAGATTGAAAGACACACATAACATGAAAGCAAAGGGATGGGATAAAGATATTTCATGAAAATGGAAAAAATAAATAAAAAGCTGAGGTAGTGATACTTACCACTTATATTACCAGACAAAATAGACTTTAAAGCAAAGGCTGTAACAAGAGACAAAGAAAGACCCAGTAATCTCACTTCTGGGTATTTATCCAAAGAAATCCAAAACATTACTTTGAAAGGTCATGTACATCCATATATTCATTACAGTGATGTTTACAATGGCCAAGATGTGGAGGCAGCCTGAGCATCCATTGATGGATGAACGAATAAAGAGGAGGTGGTATATATAGAGTGGAATACTGCTCAGCCATGGAAGTGAATGGGTTCTTGCCATCTGAGGTGGCATGGATGGACCTGGAAGTTATTCTGCTTAGTGGAGTATGTCAGACAGAGAAAGACGGATGCAATGTGATTACACTTATATATGGAATCTGTAGAACAAAATAAACAAACAAAACAGGAACTAGTTCATAGATACAGAGAACATTTTGATGATTGCCAGATGGGAAGGAGGTTGGGAATGGGTGAAAACGGAGGAATTAAGAAATACAAATTGATTGTTATACACTAGTCATGGGGATGTAGAGTACAGCATAAGAAATAAAGTCAATAATATTGTAATGACTATGTATTATGTTTGATGGGTACTAGATTTATTGAGGTGATAAATGGGAGGGGGGTTGAAGGTAGGGTGAAAAAAGTGAAGGAATTAAGAAGTACAAATTGGTAGTTAAAAAATAGCCATGAAAATGTAAAGTAAAGCATAGGAAATATAGTCAATAACACGGTAATAACTACATATAGTGCCAGATGGGTACTAAACTAGTCAGCAGGATCACTTCTTAAATTATTATAATATATAAATGTGTAACTACTATGCTGTACACCTGAAATTAATATAAAATAATATTGAATACCAACTTTAATTGAAACATTTTAAAAGGGAAGAAAAGGTGAAGGCAAATAAGAGGGTCAAATTTCCAGGTATAAAACAAATGAATCATGGGAATATAATGTACAGTATAGGGAGTACAGTCAATGAAATGGAATAGCATGGTACAGTGTCAGTCAATTGCTGGGCCTGTCATGATGGTGGGTACATAAATGTTGACTAACTGTGGTGTACACCTAAAACTGATATGATATTGCATGTTAGTTATATTTTTTAATAAGTCTTCAAAAAAACAACAACTATGTTTTGCTTTGAGGTATTTAATGCAATTAGTAAGCATTTAAGCAACTGGCATGTATGGATGGCAATTATCTCTGTTTAAATAAACACAGAACTTGGGTAAATACACACACAAATATATACACACATACTTATATATTTGATATTCTTATACACAAACTGTAAGCTAGAGATGGTAAGAAATTTGCCCAATTAATATTAGTATCTCTAACTAGAAGTAATTTCATAAAAAATAATTTTCTTATTCAGGAAAAAAACCAACAAAGTGATGAATATTTTCTTGACTAGAAATATTAGTCTTGATAACGAGAAGTGTTCTATAAAAATAACAATTTAATATGTAACCAATTAGTAAAAAAATTAAGCCAATTACCAAACAATTTTCCATGTTAAAAATTAATTAAATTCTATAATACTTTTTAATAAATGTAGTACAGAAAACATGAATTAACAGAAAAGGCCAATTTAACCTATGAATCAAAATAATCTTTATCATTTTATATAGATACATTTTTTATCAGAAAAGTGTTATACATGATAAATTATTTATGCATTTTTAAGGCCTAATTTACTATTTGGAGTTCTAATCATATGTTATGCAGCAGAGAAATAGATGGTTTTATAATTAATGTTTAGTTGACACATCACTAAATATTATATGGAGTAATATGGTAGAGAGGTGATTACTGAAGACTGGAGCAACATAATCACTACATCAAAACGGTTCATTCAGATTAGTGTAAGCTATGATAAAATTATAGCAGTCAGGGCAAGGGCGAAAGATTATATTTTTAGAACAATGTACCGTATTTTCCAGCGTATAAGACGACCGGGCATATAAGACGACCCCTTAATTTTACAGTTAAAACATAGGTTTAGGCCTATATTCGCTGTATAAGACTACAGCCTCGGAAGTGGGGGGTAGTCTTATACAGCGAATATAGGCCTAAACCTATGTTTTAACTGTAAAATTAGGGGGTCCTCTTATACGCCCGGTCGTCTTATATGCCGGAAAATACGGTATATGAATGAATGTGACCACCTACATATATGTATATGAGTAAACATACAAATTCACATATATTTCCCCAGAAATTAGACAGTCTATGCTCGTAGGAATTGGAGAACTATGAGCAGAATCAATGGTTCTCAATTTGTGCCATTAGAAACAACTGGGAAGTTTAAAAACTGTGAGCCTCACTCCAGTATTTTTCTTTCATTGATCTCTAGGATGGCCTGGTGAACTTGTATATTTTAGAAGCCCTCATCTCACATTTTCTAATTCACAGGATAAAGATTATGTTTGATTCATCTTGAGTCAAAGGCTCATCTGTAGTCCAACAGGCTGAAGCTTCAGGCAGCCTTACACTGTCTTCTGCCCACTCAGCAGGAGCTGTGGGTAAATGATATCAATAGTGCAGCTAATAAGGATGTCTACTACAATACCATAAAAAGCAGTCATTTTACCAAAGTGTAAGAAAAGCAAACACGAAGGGAAACACACACTTGATTAGACATAACACAAATAAACTAGAAGAGTAAACCTTTCTATCATTCTTGCTTTTACAGTAACTTAATGGTGGCCTCATAGCAATCACTACATGAACCTCACTATCGTCATGTAGAAAATGGGGCTCAGGTGATTGCTAAGGTGACTGCCACTTGCAATTCTTATTGGTTCTATAATCCTAAAGAGAAAGATGAAAATGTTAAAAGCTGATGACTTCTGACAAGAAAGAAGCTGAAGCTCTGTGGGTATAAAAGTGCAAGAGAAAGTGACTTCTTTCAACTTTCTGTCTTACAATTTAACTGTGGCACAATGGGAATGAAAGAACAATATTTGGGGTTACAGAGGCTTTGATTTGAGGAACATACACATTTCATTTCATAGTCCTATGATCTAAATGTCTCCCAGCAAACTTAATGTTATATGTTTTTCAATTTTAATTTAAATCCTAGTAGTGAGTTGGCTTTCAGTAGATTTGAATCATGTTAGAAATTAGTAGCTGCTACAGAAAGATGACTGACAACTGATGGTGTTCTCTCTGAAACCAAATTAATATGGAAAAGTGGCTGGCTTCAGTAAAATAAGAGAAAAATTAATCTATCAAAAATTGGATTGACTTAATACACAGTGGGAATGTGTTGTTAGAGATATTCTTTTAGATGCTAATCAGCCACATTTAAATACCATGCAATATTTTGCTAATTAGAAACTTCAGGGACAGGATTTAAAATGTGTTAAGATCTACCGGTACCCACCTTTGGAATAAAGGAACACTAGAAGTGGGTAAGAGTAGGTGGGAGATAGCTAAAGCTTTTGAATCAATTAAGACTGAATATTTAGGGGAAGCCAGGATGGCTCAGTGGGTTGAGCAGATTGAATTTTGGCCCCAGCCCCTGCAGACACATATGCTGAACTGAGGTGTGCCTCCCAAGCGGGAGGTCCCCAGACCAGTTCCCGCCCTGTGCGGCCCCCACCCACCTGTGCAGAATGGAACCATGTCAAAAACTGATGACGTACAACTATGGAAACTGCTCTGGGCTGTCCTTCTCTCAATCTCTCTGTCTCTCTCTGTCTTTGTCAAAAACAATAAAATAAATCTTAAAAAAGAAAAAAAGACTGAACATTTAAATCTCACTGAAGTTTTAATATCTTGGAATAGTAAATACAATTCTGTTTATTGAATAATAATGAATTTATTTACAAAAGAGTAATAACCAGGTAACTTAATTTTCAGAATTTAAAAACTGAGTAATAGAGATGAGAGAAGAGTTGGTACAGTGTTGTCAAGATTATGTTGGTAATTTTTTGAAGGTGATTAATGAATATAAGGTATAGAATTAACAGAATTTAATGAATATTTCAATATGGAGGCAGAAATAGGAATGAGTTAATTATGAGTAAAAAAAGCCTTCGCCTTTTAGTCGTTTTGTTCTTTGAGACTTTAGACCCTGTAATTATTTCCAAATTTCTATGAAGCATTAGCTCACATGTTCATGTTAAAGACCATTACTTTATTCTAAGACCAGTTAAACACTCATTTTTCTTTACCTTTTATTTATTTTTGTTGAACTTTCTGGTTTATCTATTTTTAGATGTCTGAACTCATAATGTTTACATTTTAAAGAAATTGAAAAGCAATTAAAATGAAAAATATTGTTTTAATTTCATTATATGCTTAATAATCAGATATAGACATAGTTGTAAGTTTGGTGAACTTTTCTACCACATTTAGAGGTAAAATATAGATTTTGGTATTCAAACATAATTAAGACTAAAGTTTGTTCATATAAACCTTACCAAAAGGATTTAAACATTAGGCTAATTTGCACTGCAGAAATTCTGAGGCACCTCTATATAAAATATGAGAACAGTTTTTAAATGGAGCCTATTAAAATTTTCTTTCTGGAAGTTAATGTGATGTAATTAGGAGCAAACTATTTGTTGAGTGACACAGAGCTCTTATTTCAAAAATTTGAGAGAAAAATATAATCAACCACTCATCTATTTATGACCACACCCTAAAAGCCTGTGGCCCCCCTGTGGCTTACAGGGTAGGTATTGTTTTCACAAAAGTTTGCCAGATCAACAAGCTAGCAACTAATAAAGTATAGCAGGCAAACAACTTGCAGAATGCGGCATTTCCCTATCCCAAGGTCTTGACCATAGCATCCTATATTATCTTATAAAAGACTTAGATCTAAAAATCATGTGCTTGGTATCACATTTACTTGTTTTCATTTGGAAATGCCACAGTCCTCAGATAATTTATTAAAAAGATCAACATTTCCTCATTGTTCTGCAGTGCAACTTTGTAACCAAATGTCCAGAAAAAATAAATTTTTCTGGACTTTTCTTTTAATCTACTTTTATTCCTTTTAATCTATTCTCCGATTCTTCTGACATATCAGTGTTCTACAGTAATATTATTATTAGTCTTAATAGCTGCTAGAATATTCTTCCTACCTATTCGTGAAATGTCTTTATAATATTTTGTACCTTTTATTTTTACATACATTTTATAATCCATCTCTATTGCCCCCCTCCCCCCTGAAAAAGACTATTAGGATTTTAATTGGAATAATGTAGTCCTTGAAATACTGACACTTCCAATCTATGAACATGGATATTCATCCATTCATTTAGGCTCTTTTTACTTTTTTTTTAATACTGTGTATACAGTATAGTTTTCTATATAGAGGTCTTATATATGCTTCATTGAATTTATTCCAATACATTTCACATTATTTATGTTATTAAAATATATAATTTTTATTTCATTTTCCAAATTCTTATTGTTGCTATGTTGAAATACACTTGCTAAACTCATTAGTTATTTCTGGAGAGTTTTCTATGTACACAATCATATTTACTGCAAATCATCACAATTTCATAGTTTCTCTCCCAATCTCTACATCTTATTTCTATTTCTCATCATAATATACTATGTAGACTTCCAAAACAAGGTTTACTAGATGGGGAGATAGTAGGCACTTGATCAACTCTAAAAAGAAAAGCTTCTAATATTTCCTCATTACCGTGTTATTTGATGGAATTCTTTGGAGATACCCTTTAACAGACTAAGGAAATTTTCCTTTTATTCCTAGTTTACTAATAGTTTTATTATATTTTAATGAATGAGTGTTGCTAATCCTTTCTGTTGTTTGTTTATATTTTATTAATTTCTACCCTTTTCTTTATGACTTACTCTACTTGACTTCCTTTATAGTTTATTATTCTTTCTTTAATTTCTTAAGGATATTTAGCTATTTGCAGCCTTTGGTGACCTTCATATATATTATACATTAAACTCTATAGAGACAGTTCGAAGAATGACTTTTCTGGCATCCTACAAATTTTGATTTGTAGTATTTTTATCATCCTTTAGTGTAAAATATCTTCTAATTTCCATTGAGATTTGTTATTTGACCTAGGGGCCATAAAGATTTGGGTTTATAAGGTATGACTGTTTTAAAAGTACTAGAAAGTTCCAAACATATTTTCTGCTGATATGACTCTGTCTACATTCCTTTCTCCTTTCCTTTTGAGACTCCAATTACACACATACACATATATAAATTTAATACTATATATGTTATCTTTATCTTCATATTTTTTAGCTTTTTTTAACTTTTAGTGTCATTAGGATAATTCACTTAATCTTGTATCACCTGTGTCTACTGGTTAAACTCAACTTATATTATTAATTAAATTTTTTTCATTGATTCATATTTTTCATGTTGTTTTTTTAATAGTTTTTAGTTATTTGCCAAACTTTTTGGTCTTAATTTATCACTTGTAAAATAATATAGCATTTTAGAGTCTGTGCCCAATAGATCCGATATCTGAAGGTCTTTTTTCTTTATTGCTTCTACTTATCATTCAGGTTGTTTTGTCAACTTACCTGCCTTGTCATTTTTTCTTTTATCCCAGACATTATGTTTGAAAAATTACTTGTTGAAATAATACAAGGACTAGCATGATATTATCTCCCTCCAGAGGAGACTTAAGAGTTGCAGTTGTCAGGCTCCTGGGGACAATAATAATCTGAGATCACTTCAGTTGAATTTCAAGCATAGAAATCATTTAATTCTAGGCTTCAGACTCTTCAAGGGCTTCAACAGTCACTAAGACTTATTTCTGTGGTGGAGCTCCTTGGAATTTTACCTCAGAGAACAAGGGTGTTAGGAGGACCAAAGCAGGCTCCAAATTCCAACTTTTGAGCCTCTCAAAAGCACTTTTCTGATTCTCAAGGATCACATATAACCTCTTGCCAAAATCCGAACACATAACCTGGACAATTTTCAGGCTTACAGCCAGCCCTGCCTTTCTGTTTACTCCCACATTTTAGCTGGGATTGTTCAGTATACTGTTAGCTCCCTGATATTCTCAGACATAAGTATTTTAAGTGTGGTCCAGACTTTCTAGCTATCTTCCGAATTCTAAGAAATAGAAATCATAAAACCATTTTTGAAGGGTCTTGTGTGCTAGGCTGAGGAAATTGAAGTTAGTTCTCCATGGAGGGAGGAACCACAACATGGCCAATAATTACTTTGAGAAACTTAGATGGATAAAGTATAGAGGAAAAAAAAAAGGTTTCAGTAAACAACCAGAGGCAGCAACTATATATATGTTATAATCATCAACAGGGGTGTAGGACAGGGATCCCCAACACCCAGGCCGTGGACCGGTAGTGGTCTATGGTCTGTTAGGGACCAGGCTGCACAGCAGGGGGTGAGTGGCAGGAGAGCAAGAGAAGCTTCATCTATATTTACAGCCTCTTCCTATCACTAGCATTACTACCTAAGCTCCACCTCCTGTCAGATCAGTGGTGGCATTAGATTCTCATACGAGTGCAAACCCTGTTGTGAACCATGCATGTGAGGGATCTAGGTTGCAGGCTCCTTATGAAAATCTAATGACTGATGATCTGAGGTGGAGCTGAGGTGGTGATGTTAGTGCTGGTGAGAGGCTGCAAATACAGATTGACATTATCAGAAAGGTTTGACAGCACTATGGTGAGTGGTATAATTATTTCATTATATATTACAATGTAATAATAATAGAAATAAAGTGCACAATAAATGTAATGTGCTTGAATCATCCCAAAACCATCTCCCCCACCCCAGCAGGGCAAGAGCCATGAAAAAATTTTCTTCCACAAAACTGGTTACTGGTGGCAAAAATGTTGGGGATGGGTGATCTAAGAGGTAGGGATGTAAAGGATGCCTATAATCAACATTCCAGAAAGAGTCATTACATATTTTGAAACTATACTTGACCCTTGAACAACGTAGATTTGAACTGCATGGGTCCTCTTCTACATGGATTTATTTCAATAAATATGTTCATACTGTAGATATATTTTCTCTTATGGTTTTAATAATATTTCCTTTTTCTACCTTACTTTATACAATACTCTAGTATACTATATATAACATAAAAAAGATATGTTAATTGGCTTTCTGTTATCAGTCTTTCAGTCAACAGTAGGCTATAAGTAGTTAAGCATTAGGGGGATCAAAAATTATGCATGGATTTTTGACTATGTGGGGGGGATCTGTACCCTTAAGCTTCACTTTGTTCAAGGGTCAAGTGTAGATGGAGTGAAATGAAACAAATTATGACTCTTTGTGACCAGAAGAATGGGAAATCAGGACAAAGAACTAGTTAGTGTGTGGGACACTGGCATTTAATGTTTATTAAAAATAATATTTTAATATATTGTATTTATAACTATATATAGACACACACACATATACACACACACACGCGCACATTAGAACAATATATTGTAACTTTCTTTGTAGAAATGTTAGCAAGCAAAATTTGAAAGAGTATGTGAAGCTGGAATGTTAGATCTGAAAATTATTACCTTAGAGGCAAGAGTTGAAATTATGGAAGTAAACAAGAACTTAGTTTTAGCCCCAGCTCTGCCTCTGTACAACCATAAAACAACTTATCCATGATAACAAAATTCATAAGAAAAGTTGACTAGATTTTTCTAATCCCTATTGATTCTCTTATAAAACAGAATTTGCAACATTAATCCACAAATAATATGCTTTTCTTAGCACAACTGAGGAAATACAACTCAACATTCATATTATATAGATCACGAGTTATCGGAAACATTTCTACTTCAAACCATAGAACTTATTCATTGCTGGCTTAAACTGTGCGATAAAATATATGGTAATAAAAACCATGAAAATAAGCTTAGAATAAAAGGGCAAAAGGAAAACATGGAATTCACTTCAATTAAACTGTAAGTCTTATTTCTTTCAACACTCTTAGGCTTAAATTTCAACTACCTATATGCCCAATAAAAGACAAGAATGGTCAAATGAATTGTCTTCTTTAATTTTCTGCTTTCATCTTAGAATTAGCAGACTGCTGTTCGCAACACCTACGGTAAATTCTCTTTCCTTCCTGATGTTTCATAGCAAGCAATGTATCATTCTTTCTCAAAAGCTGATGGCCGGTTACAGTGCTCATCTGTTTCAGATCTCCGACTCTGACTTTAAACTGCGCCATTATCCTGGGTAAATAAATTTTCCCTCACCTCCAGCCTCATAGCTTCAACCCTCTTCTCTCTTCTAGTCCAGATAAATCTGAAATGATTTCAAGGCCTCTGTGTTTTGTTTCTCTTTCCTTTATCCTCTTTGAGTTGACTTTGGAGGATAAATCACAGTTTCTCATGCCTTATGGCAGTGTGTCATTATAAAATATTTCATACCTGATGACCTTTCTGCATTTCTTATTCAAAGCTTCATGAAAGCTTAGCATGAGGTACGCCTAATGATCCCTGTATAAACACCCTGAGAGCTCCCTCCTACAAAGGCACCAGCAGGTGGAAGACGTATTTTCGACACTCTGTCTTCAATCTGAGCATCACTGGAAGTACCTGACAGGTCTCATTTGCTAAATAAAGTACAATGTGTCAATCGGAAATAAATGTAAATTATCACCCTTCTTCCTTGTTAATTAAGGTCTGATTAATGTAGTACAGGCAGTTGTTGAGAATACAGTAAAGGGAAGGGTTTTTGTTGCAATAACAAAACAAAAACCCACAAATATAAATCATGGTTTGCCTCATCCATTGAACTTTGGGTTAGAAAGGTTACTTGGAATGATTTGTTCAGTTGGAACACAGACAGATGTTCACATCTTAGCCTCTTAATAAATGAGTCCCAAGAAGTGAATACTGAAAGGCACTGGTGCTTTATGGGTAAGAGCAGTGGAATGACCCAGACTTAAGATAAATCATGAGGGCTAAATTCTAATCCCTGCTTTACAAAACCAAGTTATCTATCTATCTATCTATCTATCTATCTATCTATCTATCTATCTATCTATCTATCTAATCTAGTCTATCTATCATATCTAGCTCCAGAACTATGCATGTTTTTTATGTTATTTAAGGAATATTTTACTTTGGGAGGCTAAAAGATGAATTTTCACATAGATCCCCTTTTGCTAGAGGCTTAAAAATGACGAATGGGTGAAGATTGAAAAGGTTACTGATTAGAAAGGGATAGAGGCTAACTTTAGAAGGATTATCATTAGATGAGAAAATAATTCACTATAACCTTGAACTCCATTTGGTTATTTGTATAATCCTAAACTATCTAACAATGCAGTCAGAATATGTTCTTTGAGTCATGGAATATTTAGCAGTAAAAGGAATTTAGACATTAGGTAGCACAATTATTTGAGGTTACGAAAGATAAAGCTATTTTCATAAAGAACACAAGGATTTAATGGCAAACTCAGGTCTGGAATACATGCTTCCAGGCTCACACATACAGGGTCTTTCTCATTTGTTTCTAACTTTGCTGCCTCCCTCTTTTATACATTTTCTTCAGATCTGTTGATTTTCTAAAATAACACTGTTGAAAAACTGTGAAAATTTTCTAACCTTTCACAAAAATATGTTCATATGTGAAGATATCAGACAATTTCCTTGAATATGAGGTTTTAAATGAAACAGTTAACAGGGTCCTTTGCTTGTTAATATTCTTTTCTTGGATAAAAATGTGAATTTTTACTCCAAAATACTATTATCTATAATTGCATATTAACTAGATTTGGTTGCTAGTATTTTTTTCTCTCTCTGGGAATTATGATCATATAATCAAGAAAGTAGCAGTCAGGTTTTAAAATTCAGATGTCTTAGAATTAAAAGCTGAAAAAGCAAATGGCCTCCCTTCAAATAGAATAGCTCGTACTTTTGAACAATGAGAAGAAATTTACTTATTCATTCATTAAACAAATAGGCTCTAATATCAGAATGATGAAAAGGTTCTGAAGTTCTACAAAATAATCAGTTGCCATGCTAGACATTCCTTATACTCTAAATCCTATTATACTGCATAACAATATCAAACAGACCCTTACTACCGTATTTTCCGGCGTATAAGATGACCCCCTAATTTTACAGTTAAAACATAGGTTTAGGCCTATATTCGCTGTATAAGACTACCCCCCACTTCCGAGGCAACACCAGTTCTTTTTTTAATTAAATTTTTAATGAATGACATTTTTCGAATATACCGTAATATACCGTACATTGATACGATAAATGGAAGGTCTCTTCACAAATGGCAATGCCATGAACTTGACCGAGAAACAAGAAATCCAAAAGAGAACATTAACAATGATGGCATC
>PVKE010023015.1:0-25011 GCA_004027555.1 Craseonycteris thonglongyai
ACAGAACTCCCAAGCATATTGTAAACAATAGTGCATTTGTAAAAAAAAAAAAAAAAAGAGTCATTATGGAAACAATCAAGATTGAAGAAAATCTGTAGAGAGGGGCATAGTGAGTGGGCCCTGAGAAAGAATTTGGCCTCCTCTATTTGTGCTTCTTACCTGCCTTATCCCAGGCCCTTCCCCACCCCCTTCCAGTTGTCTCCCCAAAGAAGCTTCACATTCTTTGTTCAGGCTTTTTTATTTCTCTTCCACTTAACCCAACCCACTCTTCATCTGCAAGTCATGTCCTCCAGGAAGACTTCCGGAAATCATCCCCACTCATTCTCCAGTTTGTCAACAGAATCCTCAGCTCACTCTCCTCCCTCAGTGCACCTTTACAATTCAGTGATGACAGATGTCTGCTGATGATGAATCTGCCTGCTCTGCCTTATCGCACTCCCTAATATGGTAATGACAGATTTTGGCTGGTGATGGATACACTTGACCTGCCTTATCGCATTCCCTAAGGGCAAGGACCAGGACTGCCTTGTCATCAGTCTCCCAAACACCTCTTTGTAACAATGTCTCCCCCTGGAAAGCTCCTAAAGACTTGTGGACTCTTCACAAGGGTAGGGATGTTACTGATAGGAAGGAGAGATAGACTGAAGAATAAACAAAAAGAGAGAAGAAAAAAAGAGAGAGAAGAAAAAGAAATGACATGGACTAAGGACTGTCCCACCTCTAGCCTTCCCCAGTGCCATGTCTGGGTATGGAACCACAACGTTCTGAAACACCATGAGTAGACATCCAGGACTGAGTTGGAAAAGGGTGGGAACAGCTATGTGGGAAGCACTTGTATTAAGATGTGGTAGAGATGCCAGGATAGTTCAGCAGTTGAGTGCTAGCCTCACAATCGTGAGGTCTGTGGGTTTGATTCCCAGCCCTAGCCAATGCAAACCCATATTCTGAACTGTAGCACAGCTGGTAATGGCCGGGATGGCCCGGTGGTGAAGGTTCTCCCCTCCCATGTGGGAGGCCCCTGGTTTGGTTCCCGCCCTGCCTGTGTGGAATGAAAACATGTTGAAATAGATCATCTCTCTCTCACACCTTCTCTTAAACAATAAAATCAACCTTAAAAAAATAAAAGATGTGGTGTTAACAGAGAAAGAGGATTCAGTCATGATCAAGGGGCAAGCCAAGTCAACACACACCAAAAACCACCCCACCCATCTGGCTCTCTGGAGAGAGAACAAACCCATAGGGAAATTGGAGGATCAGGTGCAGTGTTGTTAGGGACTCTGGAGAAAGAGGAAGAAAGTCTTGAGAAGTGAGATACTTCCTGGCAGCATCTGTCTCCAAATGCCTTTTCCCTGGACTATATGTCCTAGAACCATTCGGTATGGACTCTGGTACCCACGGCATGAAGGCTGAGCTGAAGCATTGTTAGTAGGAATTCTAAGCATCTAGTCATGGAAGGCAATGACTACTAGACTGCGAGCTTCCTCAATCAGATGGATGCCGTGTCTCATCACGTGAGCATTTTGTAGCACGGCACTGGCCGTGCCAGTGAGGAAGCCTGCGGGTTGAGAAGGATCAGAGTATCTTCACGTGGCACTTAGAAAGTCTAAGCAGAGTCAAGCAAAGAACGCTTCACTTTGTCCATTTGGTGATGGACAATTTAATGACTGGGTATGTGTTTATTGAGACTACCGTGTGCTAGGCACTCTTCCAGGTTCAAGGATAGCAGCAGTGAACACAAAGGCTAGGTTCCTTTTCTTAGAGAGCTTCCTTCTATTGGATAGAAACAGATCAAAACAGATGGATTATAGATTATTTCAGACAGTGATACATGCCAAAAAGACCATACATCTGGACCAAGGAAACTATGTGAGGCACAACGGTGACAGAAATCCTGTCTGAGTGCATCGTTCCCTTTGAGTTGAGACCTGAGGGAGAAGATGGAGAGGGTCCAAGTGGAAGGGACAATGAGTGCAAGGCCTCACAGTGAGGTCAGCTTTGGCTCACAGGACACAAAATATATGGACTGAGCTGGAGCAGAGAAATGGGGAGGGGCAGGCCTCCCTCATCCCGTTGCACAGTGGGCCCCCCCTGGGGAAGCACTGGAATCACCTAAAACCTGTTTTAGAGCTCCTGTTGCTTGGGACCCGTCTATCCCCAGAGATTCTATTTCATTGATCTAAAGGGTCTGCTGGCCATGGGGACTTTAAAGTTTCCCCCAGATGATTCAAATGCGTAGCTAAGGATGAGAACCACTGGTAAGAGGGCCATGATTCGGCCCCTGGATTGATGACAGACCCAGAGGCATTCCCCAGGACTCCAAACCTAGGTCCAGAAGCAACCCACTGTCTAAGAGGCCTTGGGCTGGTGACAGAGCCAAGAGAATACAGCAGTACAAAAGAAAAGAGATCAAAGAGGACTGACAAGGCCAAGAGAGGCAGAGAAAGTCAGAGGAATCCAGAGGAATTGGAAGGGGGCAAACACAGACAAGTGCAGTCAGGACCAAGGAGCCAGAGACTGGGGGAGAAAGGGGGACGTTTGTGCTATAGTTTCCTATGTACTGTTGTCACAAATTAGCATAGACTTATGCTTTAAATGTGTGGGACAACACACATTTCTTTCTAAGATTTATTTTTATTGTTTTCGACAGAGAGAAGGAGAGAGCCCAGAGTAGTCCCATAGTTGTACATTAGTTTTCAATATAGTGGGCGCAGGGCCCACGCAGGGTGAAAACTGAGCCAGGGGCCTCCCACGTGGGAAGCTCATCCCCGCAAAAACCAAACTTGGGGCACACCCCAGCTCAGCATATGGGTCCGCACAGGTTGGGGTTGGGATTAAATTTATGGACCCCCAGGCTGCAAGACAAGCACTCAGCCTGCTGAGCCATCTCGGTGTCCCCAGATTTATTTTCTGACAGTTCTGGAGGTCAGGTGTCTGACTGGTCTAAAATGAAGCTATCAGCAGGGCTGGGTTCCTCAAGGAGGCTCTAGCAGAGCCTCCACTCCCTTCCTCTGCAGCTTTGGAGGCCGCCTACTTCCTATGCTCACACCCTCTTTCTCGGCCTTCAAAGCCAGCAGTGTCCGCCAAGTACTTTTCCTTTTTCTTCTTAAAATACTTACATTGAAATAAAGGAGTGAGGGTTCAGATGTAATTAATGAGAAAGCATTTATTTGCAAGAAGGTACAAAAAAAGGCAGACCACAATTGGACTGGCTGATTAAATACAAATTACAAGTGTTTAAAGGACAGAAAATTACCAAGATCATATCATTTGAGGGTTGAAATATTTTATTGATTAATTGATGTAAATAATTAATGTAACTACTGATAAGGTATTATAGAATAGTAAGACCTGGCCAGTCAACATCTATTATTCACCCAATTGAAAGAAAACAGTATCATCCCTTTACATGCAGACGCAGCCAGTGATGCCAAGTAGTTCCTAGGCTTCTATCTATCTGGTTGTCCTTTTCTGCTTCCATCCTCCAACTTTTTCTTTTTTTAAGATTTTTATTGTTTTTGACAGAGAGATACAGAGACAGAGAGAAGGGGGAGGGCCCAGAACAGTCTCCATAGTTGCACATCATTGGTTTTTCCACATACCGGTAGTTTCATTCCACAGGTGGGCGGGGCTGCACAGGGCAGGAACTGGGCCGGAGTCTCACCCCAGTGAGAACTGAACTGGGGGCACTCCCCAGCTCAGCATATGGGTCCACATGGGCTAGGGCCAGGGCCAGGATTGATCCTCTGTCCCCCGTGCTGCAAAGTGAGCGCTTAACCCACTGAGCCATCCTGGCTTCCCCTCCATCCTCCACTTTTAAGGAAAACTTTAATGATATACTTTTTCTTTTTTTTTTTTTAAGATTTATTTTATTGTTTTTGAGAGAGACAGAGAGACAGAGACAGAGAGAAGGGGGAGGGCCCAGAGCAGTCTCCATAGTTGTATGCCAACAGTTTTCGACATGGCTTCATTCCACGCAGGTGGGCAGGGACCGCAAAGGGTAGGAACTGAGTTGGTGGCCTCCTACATGGGAAGCACACCTCAGTCCAGCATGTGGGTCCGCACAGGTGGAGGCCAGGACTCGCTCCTGTCCCCAAGGCTGCAAAGTGAGCACTTAACCCGCTGAGTCATCCTGGCTTACCCCCTTTGATTATATTAGACTCACTTGAATAATCTGGAATAATCTCCCTACTTTAAACTCAACCAATTAGCAACCTTAATTCCATCTGCAAACTTAATTCCCCTTTGCCACGTAAGAAAGGTCACATATTCACATGCTCCAGGAATTAGAATGTGGAGCTCATTGGAGGATTATTATTCTGCCTAACATAACATAGAAGTCCATCTTTTATAAAACAGATTTTGGTCGCATCTGTAGTCTTTCACTTGGGTAGCTATGCTTTGTGAGCACTGAGCTGGGAGGTTTGTTTCAAGATGAGCCGTGCATGTGTTGCTAGTTTGTTATCAGAGTGTCATAATTGAATGTCTCCCTGATAAGTATGGAGGGGGGAGAAGGACGCCTGGAGGGGATGCCTAATTTAGCACTGCTGCTCCATAAAGACATAGTGCTGTTGTATTGTTCTTATTGACAATAAAAATAATGACAGTGTCTCTTTGCATGTTTCCTTCGAGTATGTCTATTTGTCCTTAACTAAGACTGGTGTTCATCTCTGTGATTGTCAGTGTGTATGAGACTATTTGAGTGTCTCTGTGATGTCTGCATCATGTGAGTGTACCTGTTTACAAGCCTGTGCACTTTGGGCATTTGGACAGTGGATGCACATGTATGTTTGTAAGGCAGTGTGTGTGATGATAGTTGTAGGCGCTGGATGTTTACTTATTCACACCACCCCCCAAGAGTATCCAGACAGCAAGGCCTAGCTTGAGAGAGGCGGAGGAGCTAGGAAGAAGAGGGAACAAGGAGGAAGGGAGGAGAGGAGGGAAGAGGAAGGGAGAGTCAGGGAGACAGAGGTGAGGAGAGGGTACAGGGAATGATGGGTGGGGTCAGAAAGCAGAAGGGAGTTCTAGGGACTGGAATTAAAAAGAGGCAGGGTGCAGTCACAGCCAGCGCACAGACGAGCAGATCCGGGTACGGCTCCACTTCTGTCATTCCCTTGCTGTATGACCTTGGCAATGCCAGCTCTCTGGGCCTCCGTTCACCAAAAGAGTTGAAGTAGATAACCATTGGGTATATCCTAAAGGAGGAGAGAAACGTAGGAATAAAAACATACAGAGGGAAAAACAGGGAGAAATAACTATAAGGAGAGACATAGGAAGAAAATAACAAGAGAAATCCTGGGAGCCAGCCAGAGGAAGAGCTGAGAGAGCCCTACATGGAGTCCTTGAGGCACGAGTGTGGGTGCCTGATCCCCACCCCTAACCCCAAAGCTTCAGAGTATCCTTAAGCCCTTAATAGGTAAGGCAGGAAGGTGGCCTGAATGACAGCCACACACCAACACTCAGGGGCCTGCCAAAGCCACACAAACCAGCATCGTGCTTCCGGCCCCAGCCCCCAGAGGTAGGTGTGCCAGGCACCTGGAATGACTCACATATTGGCGATGTGGGCACACATGCCAAAAGCGAGCCTGGGCACCCTGCCTACCCCAACACCACAGGCCCGGGGAGTGGGGAGTGAGATTTGGGCTCTTCAGGGGGGTAACAGGGGGCTACCCTCCCTGTCCAGGGCTACCTTGCCCCAGAGCGCCCTGAGTGACGGCCTCCCTGGCGCGAGGACCGAGGTGTCTTTTCTCCGGCCCTGCTCCCCCAAACCTTACTCCAGACGCGGGAGAACCAGATGGGGTGTTGCGCAAGGCCTGGTGTTTACCTCCCGCAGGGGCCTCCGCCCTGCCTTTATAGCCTGCCGTGCTGGGGAGATTGGCCGAGACTGAAACTGGTTGCGGAGCGAGGCAATCGCAGGAAAGGGGCAGAGGAGCGTCGCGAAGTTCATGCGGGAGACGGAGAGCGGGGCCTCGACTCGGCACGCAGCAGGGCCGGCCCGCCGTCTGCGCGCTCCCAGGCGGTCGCGCTGGTCGCGGAAGGGACGGCGCCCACACGCTGGCTGCCTATGGAGGCGCCCAGGCTGGGCCCGGGGTTGGTGGAGCGTCTGGAGCGGCTGGCGACGTGCCCGCTGTGCGGGGGCCCCTTCGAAGACCCAGTGCTCCTGGCGTGCGAGCACAGCTTCTGCCGCGCGTGCCTGGCCCGCCGCTGGGGGGCCCCGCCGGCGCCCGGCGCCGAGGCGTCGCCCACCGCCTGCCCGTGCTGCGGCCGGCCGTGTCCCCGCCGCAGCCTGAGGTCTAACGTGCGGCTGGCGGTGGAGGTGCGGATCAGCCGCGGCCTGCGGGAGAAGCTGGCCGAGCCCGGGGCCCGCGCCGGGAGGCGCCGAGGGGGCCGCATCCCCACCATGGGCAGCCTGGACCCGCTCGGAGAGGTGAGGCCGCCGTGCGCTCCTCGAGCCCCCAGCTGCTGCTGGAAGCGGGCGATGCACGGGTGCGCCGGGGAAGCGGGGAATGGAGCACCACCCGACCCGGGGCGGGCAGAGGACGGAACTGAGAGAGAGAGAAGCCACGACGAGGGCGGGGGCCTTCACGAGTCCTCAAAGTGAAGTGAGAGGTGCCGGGAGGACGGTGGGAAGGAGCTGACACCTTGCCCAGCGGGGAGGGGCTGGATGGATGCCCGAGTTGTGAGAGCGGGAGCGGAGAAGGGGCTGGGGACCCGTGCCAGGGCCCCCGGCGGCCCTGCGGGGACGTGGGGGAGAACCGGCGGAGGAGAGGGAGAAGCTGACTGGGGAGCGGGGTGGCTGGGAGGATGCTGGGGGAGGCGGAGCCCCGGGGAGGGCGGGGAAAGGCTGCAGTGGAGGGGTGCGGAAGGAGGGGGAGGTCTATTCTAAAGGAGACAGAGGGGAGCAGATCCAAAGGCTCCTGTAGCACCTAGGGCTGGTCCCCAGCTGAGTGTTGTCTATTGTTGTCCCTGGCTCCTCCCGGGGCCCCAGGCAGGGGAGCCAGGGATGGAGGCAAAGTCCGAGAGAATAGCCTTGGGGGCCTCTGGCTCCTCTCGACTTCCCAGCCATATGGCCCACTGGTCCCCGATGTCCCTCCTGGGCCCCACTCCTTGGCCATCAACCAACCCCATTCCCTTGCCTCACCAGGCCTCGGGATTCCTGAGTGGCTTCTCCCCAGCAGCCATGCCGGCTGGGGTCTTGCTCCCCCACCCCCTTTGAAGTCTACATGGATCTAATTAGTCTCGGTGTAATTGGCATAATTAGGCAAATTGCCTTTCCTCTTTCCCCATCATCACCATACTGGTCTGCTCCAGTCATTCCCCCTGGACAGGGAAGGGGGGAAAAGAAGTCCTCGTACCTGCAGGGGAGGATTGGTGCCCATGGTCCCTGCAGCTCTGTTAAGCCTCCAGGGACACAATCCAGCTGCCTTTTTGGCCAGAGTAGAGAGGCCACAAAGCAAAGCGCTCAGAAACACCACTGGGCTTTATGGCAAGAAGTGAAGCATCTTTATTTATTACAAGGCTTTTATATATCAGCTTTGAGCCCAAAGTCTCTGAGCATGAGTTTGGTCTGTGTGATGGAAGGGGAAGGGGACGTTTCTACGGGACACACCCTCAGGAAGGTGGATAAAGGACAGGCATTACTGAGACAGAACAGGGTTGTGGGGACAGCAGGAAAGGCAAGGACTGTGAGGACAAGAAAAGAGCATGGATGAGGCTGGGCACTGAGAGCCCTCGGAGACTGGGGAAGGGGACAACTGTGCCGGTGGAGTTAGAATGAAGAGAAAGTGGTGATGGCACGAAAGGATGGGTCATGAGAGAAGACTGAGGAAGAATGAGCACAGGGGATAAAGCGGTGATCATGCTGAGAGATGACTGGGCCCTCACCAAGTCAGACCCAGCCCACAGCAGCAGGGAGCGGGGAGAGGCCTCCCAGAGCTCACATCTGTTTTCTTCTGCCCATCCCAGGACACGAGGAAGACATGGAGAAGGTGAGTTCCATGTTTACTGTCCTTCCTTTCTACTACCAGCTGCTGCATCCACCACTTCTCACTGGGCCCACATCTTTGTAGCCACTCACAGACAGTTTCCTGGCTGTGGTCTTACCCCTTCCTACTCCAAGATGTGAGTGGGGTAGGAGAGGGGGCATCAGGGGGCAGAGGATATCTACTGATTTCCTGACCCTTCTCCCTCATCTGTCCAGATGTGATTCCCCAACACCCAAGTCACCTAAGTCAGAGGATGATCTCCCTGAAGATTACCCAGTGGTCAAAAACATGCTTCACAGACTGACAGGTAAGGAGACAGAAAGCAGGGGACTGAATGAGTCTGTTTCAACCTTGCTCCTTCAAAAATAATCCGGTCTCTTTTGATGTCTGTATTAGTTATTGTCTCAGTTTTGGAAGTAGCGGTCAGGGTGTTGGCAGTTCTGGTTCCTCCCTAGGGCTGTAAGAGTCTGTGCCAGGCCTCTCTCCAGGTTTCTGGTGGCCTCTGAGTTCCTTGGCCTGTAGGTGGTATTCTTCACACTTCTGTACATATTTGTCTCTAGGTCCAAATCCCCCACCCCCTGCTTTTTTATATATATAAGGATAATAGTCATATTGGACTAGGGTCCACCCTAATGACCTCATTTAACGTGTCTATCCTCAGTTCTTCATGTTGCAGCCATTGTCCCCTCTTCCCTTTTCATCTAGTCAAATATCCAGCAGACCCCTGGAGGGCAGCTGCCTCTCAGGAACCTCCGCTTCCCCCACTTCTCATCACTCCTCTCCAGAAGGACCCCAGGGCTCCTGCATCTCCTTGCCCGTGGGACTCTGGGACTTCTCTGCAGCTTCTGGGGAGCTAGCTCTTTCCTCAACCACTCCCAAGGCTGTCCCCCACCCTTCTTTGAACTGCCCAGAGAAGATGTTCCACTCTTTTGGTCACCTACCATCCCACCCAACCCAGATTGCCTCTAGCACCCCTAATCCAGAAATCTTTTCTCAAGGCACCCTGTACACACAGGCCAATGATGTTTTCTTTCTGGTCCCTTTGGCTGTCACCACCTTCTCTCTCCAACTCTGCCCCATTGTCCCTTTAGAAATAGGCCTGTCCAGTCCCACCTACCCCTGTGGGTGAGTGGGCCGATTTCTCACAATACCTAGGACTCCTCCCTTTGCTCCTCCCTTCTGACACTTGGGGTTGTGTGGTATCAGTCTTTCTCTTCAGATCCACTTTCCCCATCCTGCTGACCCAGCTCCCAGGCCCCACCCCAGATACTGCAGATCCAGGTTATCAGTCCTCACTCCTCCCTCTCTGTCAGATCAGCCTCACTTTCCCCACCCCCACAAAACAGGCCATCTCTCCCTTGATCTCTCTGCCGAGACAGCCAGGTCCCTCTCCGACTCCAATTCTACCGAAGTAAGCGGCACATCAGTGCACAGGTTGGGCCTTGCCCAGACCTACCCTTCCTATGCCTTCACCCTCTTTGGCCCCACAGCCAGCTCCCGAGCTGTTGCGGGGCCTCTGAAGGGCCCCTCTGCTGGTTATTCTGGCCTTTGCCACCTCTGACGCTGAAGCCCCTCTCACTGGGTGCTCTCCCTGTCTTGCGCTCCCCAGCCGACCTGACCCTGGACCCTGGCACCGCACACCACCGCCTGCTCATCTCTGCGGACGGCCGCAGCGTCCGCCTGGCGCCCCCTGGAACGCCGGTGCCGCCTGACAGCCCGGCGCGCTTCGATCAGCTCCCAGCGGTGCTGGGCGCACAGGGCTTCGGGGCTGGCCGCCACTGCTGGGAGGTGGAGACCGTGGACGCTGCCTCCTGCGGAGGCTCTTCCAGGGAGGATGAGGACGATGGCGAGAGCCGCTATGCCCTGGGCGCGGCCGGAGAGTCGGTGCGACGCAAGGGCCGTGTCGGGCTGTGCCCCGCGGGCGGCGTGTGGGCCGTGGAGGGCCGGGGCGGCCGCCTGTGGGCGCTCACGGCACCGGAGCCCACCCCGCTGGGTGGCGGTGGACCCCCACCACGGCGGATTCGGGTGGACTTGGACTGGGAACGGGGCCGCGTGGCCTTCTACGACGGCCGCTCGCTCGACCTGCTCTTCGCCTTCCAGGCACCGGGCCCCCTGGGGGAGCGGGTCTTCCCGCTGCTCTGCACCCTAGACCCCTGCGCCCCACTGCGCATCGTGCCCGCTGAAGGCTGAGAGCCTCGCCCACAACCTCGTTATTGTTTGGGCCACAGCGAGGCTGCCTCCTCAGGATCGAAAATCCCTACTCATTCCAGAGGGCTGTCCACACGCCCACCCGCAGCGGCAGTACTGATAAACACCGCCCACCCACCTACACTGTCCCTTTTCTCCCAAATACTAAGACCGCAAATGGCTTCCAGTTTCCACGTCTGCTCCCAGAGGCGCATCCATTCCCGCCCGCTCCCTCTTGGGACGCCTCCCCCATAGCTACCCCACTACTTGCCAACCTGTCACTGCCCTTCCATCTACTGTTCCAGCCCTCAGCTGGGGAGCAGGCCCTGCCCTGTCAACTGAAACCGGGTCTTATGGCTACACAGCCCAGTTAGTCAAATATTCACCTCCCACTCCCGCCTCTTCTAGTCTCAAAGGGCCCAGTGCCTTCTAGGGAAGTTCTAAGGCTTGGCCTTTC
The DNA here is from genome assembly GCA_004027555.1 of Craseonycteris thonglongyai. Taxonomy (NCBI): domain Eukaryota; kingdom Metazoa; phylum Chordata; class Mammalia; order Chiroptera; family Craseonycteridae; genus Craseonycteris; species Craseonycteris thonglongyai. The sequence goes on from PVKE010023015.1 coordinate 10,627, forward strand.
CTGCCCTGCCCAGCCTCAGGTTTCTCAAGAGAAACAAGACCTTCCTAAAAAATAAGATGCCTGACTCTGGCCTGGGCCTTCGGGCTCTCTAGGAAGGCTAATATCTTTTTTTTTGGGGGGGGGAGGGGGGCCCTACCCCATCATGACTGCTTTCCATGTTCATAGACTTTTCCCATTAAGTACCTTCTTTAAACTATCCCCTGCACATACAATAAGGAACCAATGGTGCTACCTCTCCTTCCCTCAACCTGGGAATGGCCCAGACACCCCAAATTCATCCTTGTATAGAGCCTCTCATCTTTTCCCATATGTATAAATGGGCCCGGTATTTAACACGTTTTGTGATGTTGCGTTATTTATTTTGTGCATCTGTGGCAATAAATGAGGTCTCCGTGGTGGCATGGATTTGACTGATCTCTGCAATTGTGCATAACAAGAGGCCTGGGAAAGGATATTCAGATCCCAGTAAGGGGTGGGGAAGGCCAAGATTGCTGGGCATCTGGACTGGCAAGACATCAAAGCCTACGGTAAGAAGAAAAGGGTAAGAGACAGGATATAGACCCATCTCTTTGTTTCCTTTTCCTCCCTCATGAAGCCTGGCCCCTGACACCATGTTGAATCTGTCTCCAAAACTGGAAGACTGTGCTCGGCTCACTCGAAGCCAGCCTCATTAGAAATCCTAGATTACATGAGAAAGGTGAAGAGAGAGGACTTGACTATTTCTTTTTTCATTTGGATGACAAAGACCTCTCTTTCCTAACTCAGCTTGTGGGCATGAAAGGAGGGAAAGGTCTGGGAGCCCTTGGTAACACCTCACATGCCACAGGCAAGGACTAAGAGTTAGGACTATATAAATACCTAAGTGGGAGAGCTCTAGGTCAGGATTAACAAGCACAGCTGGGGCAAGGTTGCCTGGAATCGGACTGGGACCCTGGCAGTGAAAGCTGGGGCTGTTGGGAACCCAATGTAAGTGTTTGGGGCTCAAGTTGAGAGTGCAGGGGGCCAGGATAACTGGATCCCAGGACAGGCCGTTTGGCAGTGAGAACAAGGGGAAGAGACTGAGACCAAGATATCTGGATCCCTGGAGAGAGGAGGATGGGTAATGAAAAGAAAAGTGAGGGCTGGGGGAGCCCAGAAGCTTGGGTTCTAGAATAGCAGCAAGTCAGAATTCCAGGATCTCTATCCACCCTCTCTTCCCTCTATCAGGCAGAGGAGAGGGGAGGAAGGGGGCTGGAGAAGAGATTACAACATGAGTTTAGTCTCCAAGTAGCCACATGAAAACATTCAGGGCCAGACACAGGAATGGTGGGGGACAGAGAAATTTAGTGCTGCATTGGCCCTGGAGGGGGCTGGGAGGGGTCAGGAGGCTGGGGAGGGTTAGTGGGGCTGGGTCCGGGGGTTGCACGACTCCGTCCTTTGCGGTGGCCGCGTACACAGTGTGTGTGACCACAGCCCTCCTCTTCCTCCTCATCACTCTCTGTGGAGCTCTCGCCAAAGGCCCGAGGTTTCTCATAAATACAGCAGCCTGGATGTGGAAGGAGATGTAGTCAGTTCCATCCCCACTGTATCTCAGTGAAAATTCCGACTTCCACCATTGTCTCCTACCTTCTACCTTTTGGGATGCAGCTTCCCCAGGCCACCCACTGGGACTCACACACCCAACCCCCTTGCCCTTTTATTTTATTTATTTTTTAAGAGATTTATTTTATTGTTTTGACAGAGAGAGACAGAGACAAAGAGAAGGGGGAGGGCCCAGAGCAGTCTCCATAGTTGTACGTCATTGTTTTCGACAGTTTCATTCCACACAGGTGGGTGCGGGGCAGCACAGGGCGGGAACCAGGCAGGGGGCTCCCACATGGGAAGTTTGTCCCAGCAGGAACCAGGCTAGGGGCTTCCTGCATGGGATGCATGCCCCTGTGAGCTGGGGGTAGAACTGGGGGCCTCTCACATGGGAAGCTCACCCCTTGGAGGGAACCAAACTGGGGGCCTCCACCATGGAAAGTACACCCCAGTTCAGCACATGGGTCCACACGGGCCAGGGCTGGGACTCAATCCTAGGACACCAGGGCTGCAAGATGAGCACTCAACCCACAGAGCCTTCCGGACATTTCACCCCCCTCATCCTTGTAAAGCCAGGGATCTAAAACCTCTCCCATCTCTGACACCTCTTGCCTTGAAGCCTTGGCACATACCAATTTGAGTCCCTTCCTATTCTTTCCCCTCTAACTTTAACCTCCTCTCTCTGATGCCAGAGAAACACCAAGGCAGTGAGCATTTAGGGGCTTTAGGAAGGGTAGGGTGTGGGAAGGGAGAAGGCATGCAGAGGCGAGCCAGAACTCCAGGGTTACAGTGGGCCAACAATTACTCACATTTTGATGAGCGGCGCCCCATGTGTTCATTGTCCACAGTGTCACTTGTCCATTCCACCTTCTTCTCTGGTTTCCGTTTCCGAAGTTTGATGGTTAGGCTTCGGTTCTCCTGGAAGGTTAATAGGGTTGGGCATACATACCTATGTAGTTCTCTCATACTGACCATTCCCATTCCCTCCTGGGGGCCTATTCTCTGCCCTATCCCGCTCAGTCAGTATCACAGACAGCATCAGAAGAGCAGAGTACTAGAAGATGAAATAGAACAGGTCTCTAACCTCCTTGAGGAATCATTAAGTAGTATTTTCTGTTCTTGATAACCATAGCATACAGAGAAAACACAATTCCTAGCCTAAGGAAAGTCCCAGCAAATCTTGAAAGGAAAATATAACCCTCACGGTTTCTGTCTTTGGCTCCAAACCATCCTTGGTGGTACTGATACATGGCAATGCATACCTAATCTATGATCTTTCTTTTTCCAGACTCCCTACTCTTTTTCCCATTAAAGAAAGAACTCCATTCTCATTTCTCACCCTTAAGCACAGCCCTTCCTACGTCTTATGCACCTCTTCCCTAGCATTCTGGCATCTCTGGTAACTATTATTCTACACTCCCTTAATCCAGGTGTTATTAAGCCCAATAAAACTTTCTCCCTTTGAAAACAAGCTGTTTTTGCAAAAATGTTACCTTTCCTATATTTACATCTCTAAATTCTCAAAATACTATCTTCATCTCCTTTATTTTGGTTCCCTCATTCTGCTTCCTTTAACAAATATTTGGCAAATATTTGATAACAATCACGCTTCCTCACACAGTCCTTCATTTTCTCCCAGCACTTCCCTTGCTCCTTCAATCCCAGGTTCCCATTCTTTCAGTAATTATACACACCGCCACACGCAGCATCACCTACATTCTAACTCTATCACTTGTCGCCTGACCAGCCTTGCACCATCTCTGCTACTCCAAATACCAAGACCCTGCGATTCTCCCAACCGAGATTTCAACCCTACTCCTCCCTTATCACCAAGCCCAGCCCTCCAGCAACGCGCTAAAGCCCTATTCCCGCCCTCCCGGTATCTCCGAGACCCCTAAACAGCACCGCCCCCCGCCTTTCTCACGGGCTCGGTTGTCACGGTAACCGTTGTCTCAGTGACGGTCTCACTCAGCCCGGCCCCTGCCTCAGCCATGGCTAAGGCTGAGGAAAGGGAGGAGGGGAGGAAGGGGGATGAGGCACCCTTTCCTTGTTGTGTGTCTCTGGGATCTAAGAGAATCGGTATCGGATTCAGAGTAGTTGCCAGGATCCTCCACCTCTTTTCCTCCCCCTCCTCCTGGGCCTCCGCTTCCCTACCCCTGGGGATAACCTGTCCAACCCCACTTCCGGCTCTCCGCTTCCGGGTGTGACGCAGTCTGTAGTCCCCCTCTTCCCTTCCCCGGCACTACAACGCCAAGGCGCAGGCGTTGCCAGATTAGTTCCGTTGTGATGTAGCAGTGCGCAGGCGTCTCAAGGAGGAGTCACTGCAGTAGTGGCAGGAGGCCGGGCAAGGGTAGCTCGCGCACGCCCCACAGCAGGAGGGGGCGGGGCGGGGCGGGCCCGAAGGGTAGAGCCGGAGTACCGGTAGGCGTTGCAGACGGTCAGCAGAACCTTGGTTCAGACATCCTGCCGCTGAGCCCATCCCCCATCCTCTGTGGGCGAGAGGGCAGGTAAAGGGGCATTGCTAATGATCTTACAATGGTCCGTTCTGATTCTATACTGTTCTGTATGGGAACTACAGAAACGGAACCTAGGAACAGTTGGAAATACAAAGGGTGAAGAATCTGGGTTCTAAGACTGGTCCTTGTGCCTGTAAGTGTTGGAATGGGGGTACCTTATGCTCGTCCAACTTGGATTTTTTTCCTGTCATTGTGTTATGTCTTTAAGATGGCGGCGCATGGAACAGTGTAGTAGGACCAATAAAAATGTAAGCATTGGGATATTAATGTAGATGTAAGTATCATCGGTGAAATTGAATTTAGTTGCATACTGCCAACTGGGGTGGAGATGAGCAAGATTAAACAGAGAAAATCATAAATTATAGGTAGACTGACCAGACATTGTTGTGTTTTTGTTTTTGTTTTTTTATTGTTTTTGACAGAGATACAGAGACAGAGAGAGAACTGAACTGGGGGGGCTCCCCAGTTCAACACATGGGCCTGCACGGGCCGGGGCCGGGATTCGATCCTCGGTTTCCGGTGCTGCAAAGTGAGCGCTTAACCCACTGAGCCATCCCGGCTTCCCCAACATATTGTTTTAAACAGGATAGAAAACAAAAGTACCGGTACTGTCCTGTTTCAAATAATGCATATGATCAGCCTACTAACACCTTGGATTTAGACCAGTGAGACTAGGCTGATCATACATACTGCTTGAAATGGGGCAATACCATTGTTTTCTGTCCTGTTTTAAAACTGGACATCTGGTTAGCCTAATTGTAGGCCAATTTATGCTATAAAAAATGTGTGTTTCTCAGGGTATAAAAAGTAAAAAAGGAATCCAAAGACAAATAGGTTTTTTTTAAGAAGAGAATTACAAAGTCATAGGTGTATGCACTGGAGGAAGTTCAGTTTTGTACTGCTGGGATATAAGGGGAGTGCCTGATGAGGCTTGACAGGTAGGCGTGGTTACATGGGAAGCCCCTGTAGGCTTTGAAGAAATTTGGACTTATTCAGTCAGTGTTATGGACCAGGGAAAGGCTTAAAGTAGGGTAGAAACATGAACAGATCTGCTTCAGATTTCAGGAGTGGCCAAGGGAAGTCAACTGCCAGAACAGTTCAAATGTACATGGCAGAAGACTGCCCTGCCCAGCCCTCCAAGTTGCTGAGGGGGGTCAAACAAGATAGGGTATGTTTGAGACCTCTGAATACATCAAGGACCCCAGAGTTACAAGGTGATCCTTATTCCTATCACCCCTTGATCACCAGTTAAGCCATGGAGTGCAGGAATACTGATTCCCAGACTAAGATTTGAATGTTGAATGTTTATTGTGCCTGGACTATATGTATGTTTTTAAGTTTTTGGTTCAAAGTGAAAAAAAGCAAGATATAATGTTGGGATCCGGTCAGGAGCCTGAACAGAAAGGTTTCTGGGGGCCTTGATGGCAAGGCCTTGGCCTCCCCTTCACCTTCCCTTGTGATTATAGAAAAGAATGTGTACGTGCAGCTTCATGTGAAGGTCAGATCAGTTGACTGATTACTAGTCCTGGGGTTAATAAGATATGTATGGGGAAGGGTCTGCTTGTTCCTGTTAACAAATCTGCTTATGCTAATGAATAACCCACCCTGTACTTAACCCACCATATCTCTTAATCTCTTCCTTATTCCTTGTAAAGATGTTAACTTCTGCTATATAAAGCAAGCAATAAAGCTGTTCGGGGCTGCTCCTATTGAGGACAGTTCAGGCCATTTGGTCTGTCTCAATTCCCACTGCTCAAACTCGGGGACTTCGTTCAGCCAGGCTGGCTCCTGGTACAATATAATTCAGCATGTATAGTATATAGCCCAGTGAAAAAACAAATCTCTCTGTAGACTGGTATTCCTTATAATTTATATATTTTTCTTTCTATATATGAATCTGTTACAATAAATATATATTACATTTATCTCAAGAGCAATAGAAAAACAATTTCCAGAATGTCCACCTGTATGTAGTAAGTATATAGTGGTATCCCTATTATCAGATATTAGTTGTTCAAACTTACACATCAAATAGATCTAGTTAAATTTTCTGTTGAATCTCTCACTATCCAAATTCCCACTTTTTGATTCCCTAAACTGAGGAACCAAATACATTTAGATAGTGAGGAAATGCTTATAATTGCTTTGTTGTATTAGCCTCATTCCTGGCTCCTTTGTTTTTCTTTCCTTTTCATTCTCATGTACTAATTTATAGTCTTATAGTTGATATATTTATTGAAAGAACAAAGATATCTCTATAAACTCACCTAAATTCCTTTTGGAACAAGACAGATTATAAATGACATACATGTATCTCGATCTTATAGAAAAAAATATAACTTTAATAGGAAAACAACTAGGAACAGGAGCACACTAGGGACAGTGGTGATCCCCAATGATGATCTGCTTCTCCTTGGGGTGCAAAATACTGCAACCAGGCGATGGACCCTTGTCCATCTAAGAACCCATATCCTTCACCTTCCAAGGAAGAGGAGAGGGAGGGCTCGTTGAATTGCCCAGAAAAAAAAAAAAAAATCAAGAATCTTCCTTCTCCTGGAACCTACAGAGAAAGAAAGGATTTCTTTGTTATGTTTAACCAAAGTAAAAGGTTCTAACAGTGTAAAATTAAATACTAAGTAATTAGAACTTTTATTTATGACACTATGGAGGATTAACTCCCCTAAACAGTTTGCCAACTTCAAGCCAACTAAAAATGCTGGGATTAAAAATATATCTAATGCAGGGATGCCAGGATAGTTCAACAGGTTGAGCGCTTGCCTTGCAACCTCAAGGTCTAGAGATCGAATCCTGGCCCTAGCCTAGTGCAAATCCATATGCTAGAATGCAGCACAACTGGTAACCGTTGAAATGGTGGTGAAGGTTCTAGCCTCCCATGTGGGAGGCCCCCAGTGCAGTTGCCTCCCTGCGTGGCCCCACCACCACCTTGTGGAATGAAACTGTTACAGCTAATGATGCACAACTATGGAGACTGCTCTAGGCCCATGCCAATTCTCTCTGTCTCCTCTCAAGTAATAAAATCTTTAAATACACGATAGATAGATAGATAGATAGACAGATTTAAATCCCTTGATGAGATGGCAAGAAAGTAAAGGCAGGGGAAGCCGGGATGGCTCAGTGGGTTAAGCGCTCACTTTGCAGCGCCGGGGACCGGGGACCGGGGATCGAATCCCGGCCCCGGCCCCGGCCATGCGGAACCATATGCTGAACTGGGAGCTTCCCCAGTTCAGTTCTCTCTCTGTCTCTGTATCTCTCTGTATCTCTCTCTCTCTCTCTCTGTCAAAAATAAATAAATAAAAATTAAAAAAAAAAAAGAAAGTAAAGGCAATCTTCATATTGGATAAAATAATATAATCCCAGAAAACTAAACAGGTAAGTTAAAGCTGGAGTCTCTGCTACCATGGTGCCTTTGCTGTTTTGACAACCATATTGGAGGAACCAGAGACAAAATACAATGTCTGATAGGGGCTACTCTGCATAAATTTTGGACCCTCAAGGGGCTACCCCTCTAAAAGTGTATAAGAAAAAAAATTTCAACTCTGCAGAGAGGAATTTATCTTACTAGGTATAGGAAAACAGAAACACAACTATGAGATTTTTCTAACCATAAGCTGGCCCATACATGGATTGGTAGTCCAAACTCATACTACCTATGTAGTCCAGAAAAACCTGAAGACAATAATTTATTTAAAGTGACTGTCTTGGTAGTGCTTCAAGGCACCTTAACAGGAAACACAAACGCTGAGAATATAGCATTGTCCCCATAGTCAAATTCTAAAAAAACAACTTACAGTCAAAAATTATAAAACTGGGAAAGCCAGGATGGCTCAGCAGGTTAAGTGCTTGGTTTGAAGTCCCAAGGACCGAGAATCGAATCCTGGCTCCAGCCCAGGCGGACCCACATGCTGAACTGGGGTGTGCTTCCGGAATGCGGTGAGGCCTCCAGTTCAGTTAAAAAAAAAAAGAAAATTAAAAAAAAACCACGAAAATTACAAAACAAAGAAATAAGCACTATGAGAGAGGAGAAATAATGGATAGCAGCATCAGATGCAGAAAAACAGTGGGTATTAGAATTAGACAGTATAGCCATGTTTAATATATTTAAATGTAACATATTTAAAGGATAAAGCAATTTTATATGATTAAGGAATCATTAAAAATGGTTGAGGTTTGAAAAATGATCAAATAGAACTCAAATTTTTTTTTAACATAATAATACTTGAAATAAACTCAAAACAGAATTAGTGACCTGGAAGAGAGACCTGAAAATATTACCCAGAAGCAGCATAGAAAGAGATGGAAAGTATGAAAGACAGGGTGAGAGAAATGGGAGATAGATGGTCTATTAAACAGCTAATTAATTAGAATACCGGAATGTGAGAATTGACATCAAGGCAGGGGGGGGAGGGGGGGGACCAATATTCAATGAGATAATGGCTGATAACTTTCCCCGACGGATGGGAAAAAAATGAAAAATCAATCCTCAGTTTAAAAAAGTTCAACAAATCCTAAACAGGTTAAATACAAGAAACCACATCTTGATAAACTGTAGTGAAATTACAGAACAGCAAAGACAAAGAGTTCCTAAAACCATTCAAGTGAGCCCATGATCTTTAAATCATGTAGCTCCAATTCTCATGAAAGTACAACTTCCTTGCATGCAGTAGAAGATCCCAATATGCCCTGCTGACCACTCAGCAACACTTGCCTTCTGTATTTTCATTTTCTTTTAAACATCTTTAAAGGTTTAGTTCACTGGCTAGCAAAAGGATAAGAAAAGTGTAATTTGGGGGGATGCCAGGATAGCTCAGCAGGTTGAGCACTTGCCTTGCAACTACAAGGTCCAGGGAATCCCGGGCCCCAGCAAACCCATATACTAAACTGCAGCACAACTGGTAAGCACCAGGATAGTGGGGAAGGTCCTCTCCTTGCATGCAGGAGGCCCCTAGTTAGGTTCCTGCCCTGCACAGCTGCACATCCACCTGTGTGGGACAAAACTATGTCACAAGTAATGATGTACAACTATGGAGACTGCTCTGGCCCTTACCCCTTCTCTCCTTCTCTCCCCCCTTCTCTCAAAAAAACAGAATTTTTTTTTTAAGTGTAACTTTTAAAAATAAAAACCACCAAAACTCTCCCTGTTACCTGAACTGTACAGAAGTGGATGGGACCAAAATACACAACTGTTTATTCAGTACAAAAAAAGTAACCTCCCTGGATTTCTTAAATTTTTTTTTTTTTATATATCTTTTTATATTTATAGAGAGTAATTATTTTTTCTTCAGTGCATATTTATTTCTATTTTACTTTTGACAGAGAGAGAGACAGAGACAGCTAGAGAACCGAACTGTGGGAACTCCCCAGTTCAGCACGTGGGTCCTGCCTGGGCCGGAGCCGGGATTCGACCCTCGGTCCTCGTGGCCTCAAAGCGAGCGCTCAACCCGCTGAGCCGTCCCGGCTTTCCCCCCTGGATTTCTTTAGTTAGCAAACAGAAAGGGCAAAGGTAAGGGAAAGGCACCCACTTGCAGTTGGTACAGGTGTAGAAGACAGTCTGCCCTTCATCGGCGGAGCGCATCTGTCGGGTATGGTACACCATTCCTTCGTGACCACACCGAGGGCAGCGCCTGTCAACCTGGAAAGCAGCTGGTGGTTAGGGAGGCCTCGTCGTACCTATTTCTCACAGGAAGCCGGCTATATCACTCCTCGGACACTGCTGCTCTAAAGGTTCCTCTTCCCTGGGTGCAAAGCTCTCCAAATCTCAGCAATCATCGCTCCATTTCTTTCCCACCCTCCCCCGGGGAGCCCCTCCTCGGTATCATTCACTTACCAAGGGTCCCTGGAATTCAGGTCCTTCCTCCATGGACAGAGGCATGGCTGTCCCCAGTTTATGGAACACAACTGAGGTCTTCACAACCTTCCCTTCGAAGTCTGCGCAGGCAATAAGAACTGGTTGTACAAACAAGCGGAGGTAGCTAACGCCCACAACTCCCTCTCGGTTAGGTAGGTGGCCCGGCTCTACATCCGTCCCTTCAGGTTTTGTCCCGGGGCGAAAAGTGTAAGTGCCTGATCTCCTGCTTTAGAGTCCCCTCCAATCGAACTAATCTGGAGTTCCCCAAGCCTCCGACCCTTCCATGTTGGGCCCTCAGCCCGGGCTGCTGCGTAGGAGCCTCTCACCTCGCACGTTGATGGAGAAGCCACAGCGGGTACAAGTTACTGTGTCCTGAACCCCTGGCAGAGGCAGGACCGAGCCGCAATCTGGACAAAAATCCAGGTCCGACTGAAAGCTGGAGCAGGTGCCGGCGAGGTCCATGGCGACAGGTAGTCGAAGGCTGAAAAGGGGATGAGAAGGCTGTTAACAAAAAAGAGAGTAGCCCCTTCCCCACTCCGTTCCGTTCCTGCACCTAAGCATATATAACGCGCGCCCTCCTCCCACGCACGTCCCGTGTCTCTGCGACCAAGGGGACCGAGCGTTCGGAATCATAGCCCGTGTGCAGTACCCCGGGAGTCTGGGGGCGTCCTCGAGGTAAGCAAGAAGAGCCAACCAACTTCGCGGGCTACAGCGCCGCTCGCTCAGGCTTGGGGCCGCCAACGCGAGGCGGGCTAGAGCGTCGACGCGTTCAGGCGCACGGTTAGCTGTGACGTCATAGTTAATCGCCAACGGGAAGCCCCCATTGACGGAGGAAGGAAGAGTGCTTTGCTACCTTCTGCTTGGTTCTGCGACTTTGATAAGAAAATGAGTAAGTGATGCTGCGCCACCCTCCACAGTTCCTCTCAGGATCCAAACTTTGGATGTTTATTTTTTTAGTTTCGCATCTTACAGGGAACCAGTGCTGGGGCGCGTTCCTCCGAAAATCGTACCAACCTTACCGAATACTAATTTGTTTGGAATAGAGAACTATAACTCCCGCCGTTCTCGGGCCTGTATTTCCCTTTTGCGGCTGCGCGGTGGTTAAAAACAAAAGAGCTACGCATTTTGGAAGTTACAGTTCTAACGCTCCTTGGACCTCGCGGGCCAGACTGGGGCTTTCTGCCGAACCTGACCTGGTTCTCGTGCTTTGAGTGCACCTCTGGGCCTTTGGAAGGGGGGAATCAGCTTCTTAAGGGGCAGGATGTGGTAAGGGTGAAAGCCTAGGAACAGTTAGTACCTGGGAACGAAAGGAAGCCATGATGAAAAGGGACACTTGGGAAGGGGCCCCGGACTTTGGAAGTGGCAAAACAGGAATTGGGACCAGAAGTTATTATTTTTTTATATATTTATTTTTATTTGTCTGACAGAGAGAGAAGGGGAAGGGCCCAGAGCACTCTCCACAGCCGTTCATCATTAGCTTCGACGTGTTATTACACACAGGTGGATGTGGGCATGCGCAGGGCGGGAGTTGAACAGGGCGGCTCCCACGTGACTCCCACGTGGGAAGCACGACCCAGTTCAGTATATGAGACTGCTCAGACCAGGCTGGGACTGAATCTCTGGACTGTCTTGCTACAAGACTGTTGAGCCATCCTGGTATCCCCGGGACTACCATTTCTTGACACTACCTGTTAGTCTATAGGGGACAGTGGTAAGTAAGATTTCACTAAGACAGGTCGAGTTTGCCTTTTAGTTGCATACTGACCTCCACCCTGTCCTTCGCCTCTGGTCCATCTAATCATCATTTATTGGGGGGACATGGGTGGACAGTTGACATTTCCCAAATTTTTTATAAAACATGAGGACAGATATCGTTAGAAAATCTGGCAATCTTCAATCTGTAAGTACAATCTAAAGTAGAAACTTGCCCTGAAGGTACAGCTTCTGGATGAGTTTCCTAGTTACCACCCTTTCATCCCCACCCAATCAGATAGCTGTGCTAAGTTCCTTACATTAAAAGTTCTGGAGCCATCACTGTTTTCTCCTCTGAAAGAGACAAGCTGTGTTCTCCCCTTGAGAAAGGCTCTGGACTTCCTTTCTCTGCAATAATGGAAAGATATACAATAGTTAGAACTCTGAGCAAGCTACCAGAGAGTGACAAGCCCCATAATTTTACTTACTTGGGCTGGGTGTCTTGTCTGTCTGACAAAGGGAGGTCTGGTGCTGAGCCCAGGATGGTAGGCAATTTTTATTTTCACTTCTCTGTGTGTCTGTCTTCTTTGAAAATGGAAGTTGAAATTAGTTCTCTTTCCTCACCAACTTTCTCATGTCATTGACCATCATGAGTTGGATACTGTCTAATGCATTAAATCAGGTGTTCTCAACCCCCAGGCCATGGACCAGTCTGTGAAGTGGGCTGCAGGGGAGGGAGGGGGAGCCAGCAAGTGAAGCTTCATCTGTATTTACAACTGCTCCCCATTGCTCACATATCTGCGCTTTGCTTCCTGTTAGATCAGTTGCTGTACTAGATTCTCATAGGAGCTATTGTGAACTACACGTGCACACTTTCTCTCACTGGGCTGTGGAAAAATTGTCTTCCATGAAACTGGTCTCTGGTGTCAAAAAGGTTGGGGACTGCTGCATTAAAGGAACATAAGTAGTAGAAGGCCTTGACCCTTTTCCAACAAAAGCTTACAATCTGTTCAGTTGGTATTTATTAAGCACCAGTGCCAGTCTTTGAGCTGAGGCTGGGGCTGCAGAGTTGAAAACTGTTCTCTGACCTTAAAAAGTACAAATGAATGATTAGATTACAATGAAGTACACTAGCGGGACAGAATGTAAGAATGCAGGACAGATAAATATACCTGTATACTTCAAGGAAGATTAGTAAATGTTTTTTTACTTTTTCAATTACAGTGATACCTTGGAGTTTGAACTTAATTCGTCCCAGAACCCTGTTTGAGTTCCAAAACATTCAAGTTCCAAGACAAGTTTTCCCCTTTTAAATAATAGAAACAGGATTAATCTGTTCCTGGGTGCCACAAACTCGAATTTTCAAAATGACTGTAACAGTAAATATACTGGATTTAAAGTAAAGTATTAATTGTATTAATTTTAAGGTAAAATATTAAGTAATAATAACTCAAGATACAGCTTTGGACGACTTAAGTAACTGTAGGAGTGGTTAGAAACATGCATAAACCAGAGTATAAGGTAACTATAGCAACGGCTCGTACACAATGATGGGGTAAGGTTGCTGCCTATACAGTGTGTTAGACCAATTCTTCCATGCTGCTCTTGAGTATACCTCACATGAACAACGAATGGGTGTTTGGATAAAGCTACAGGCCGTACAGTTGATAATGTCCCATGCGAACAATGTGTTGGCATTAGGATTCCAAAACAGCATTCGGATTTTAAGGCAAAATTTGTTAGATTTGGATTCCAAGTTGTTCGAGTTTTGGGTATTCAGCTTTTGGGTGTATAGCTTTTTTTTTCTCTTTTTACTCAAAAGGTTACACAGAATTCACCAACAAACAAAATTCCATAAGAAACTTCAAAAAAACAGAAGGAAAACAATAACCGCCCCCCCCCCCCCAAACAAAACTAAAATTTGACTTTTGCTTCATTTAAGATTATCTGGATGAGGCTTCCTGTCTCCCTGGAGGGCACAGGGCTGGTAAGTGCTTTTGTGAACCTGTGGCTTGCCGCACTTGGGCAGTCTATCCCCTCAGCCTCTGCTCTCCCTAACTCCTTCATCTGGGAGTGAGTACAGTACACCTGGGCCAGGGTGGTTGGTGGGTGAGGTGTGCTTGGGACAAGGGGGGGCTCATGAAGCTGGGTGCGAGACACTCACAATCTAACAGGAAATAAATGATAATCTGCTTATCAGAATGTGTTTGCTTTATTAAAATAATTTTATAGCTGTTTTTTCACAGTTTTAAAAAGTTTATATATATTTGTCTTTATAATTAAAAAGTTGGGGGAAGCCAGGATGGCTCAGTGGTTTAAGTGCTCACTTTGCAGCCGCGGGGACTGAGGATCGAATCCCGGCCCTGGTCTGTGCGGACCCATGTGCTGAACTGTCCCCAGTTCAGTTCTCACCGGGGTGAGACCCCAGCCCAGTTCCTGCCCTGTGCAGCCCCGCGCCCACCTGTGGACTGAAACTACTGGTATGTGGAAAAACCAATGATGTGCAACAATGGAGACTGTTCTGGGCCCTCCCCTTTCTCTCTGTCTCTGTATCTCTCTCTCTCTCTCTGTCAAAAACAATAAAAATAAATCTTAAAAAAAAAAAAGTTGACTCCATTTAAAGGTATATGACACAGCAGTAAGTCTCTGTACAATAAAACTGTACAGGGTAGAACTGCCACCTTCCTCTGAGTGTGGCCCTGATGTGGATTTCAGCACCATTGTTTTAATAAAAATAGATACAATGTTATG
>PVKE010023016.1:0-25010 GCA_004027555.1 Craseonycteris thonglongyai
GGGGCCAGGATTTGATCCTTGGTCCCCAGTGCTGCAAAGTGATCACTTAACCCACTGAGACATCCCGGCTTCCCAAAAAATAGTTCTTAAATTTTAAAAACGATTGGAAAGATTATTTATATAGAACAATAGTTGCAACTGGCATTATTACCATGATGCTTTTTATTATTACTGGAAGCTGTGCTCTTTCTTTTTTTGGACTAGCATTTCTATGTAGCACGACCTCCGGGCCCTCCTGCGTGCTATCATCATAACAGGGGTTGGCATTGTGCATAGATAGACTCAGAGGCTGTCCCTGTGATCCTTGGAGATGATTCTGAAGCCTTTTCTCATTGATATTGCAATTGAGCTGCTCACAAGTCTTATCCTATCCCTTTAAAAAAAATCCTATAACCCCCTGGTTTTTCTAATATGCTATTCTCCTACCTCAGTGACATGTGCAATAAATAATGCATTCTGGTACTTTTAAAGAATCATTGTATTTCCAGCCACTTGTATAGAGTCTAATCAATTTTTATATATATTCAAGGGGCTTTCTTTTTCTTCTTTTTTTTTTATTATTAAGAAGTGTTCTCTAATTTTCTTTGTATGAACGTTTAATCTTGTGTTAAATAACAGGCTTTCCTCTAGTGTGAAACCCCCCAAATAAAACCCAGCTCTGAAGACTGTCACCATGCCCCTTCTTAATAATTAGAAAGTGCTTATGAAAAATAAGGCCTGATTCCACACTCCATTTTTGCTAGCTCTTCACATTTGAATATAGTTCAGAAAATTGTATTATAGACTAGGTCTGTTATCTCTAGCACAATGTTAGTGCAATTCTCTCAGCAATATTTACAGTGCTGGAAGCTGGGAATTATAAGAAACCAAGATGATTAAAAATAACTTTGGATTGACATGACTAACTTGTTTCAGAGGTCCTCTTCCACCACATCAAAATTAAATAGTAATTAAAAAACACTCAGGCCCTGAACTATTTCCCCAGGTATATGTTGAATCTGACAGAAAAGTAAGGGATGCTGGCCTTGGGGAGATTAATTGGGTGTGAGGTGTGAGAGTGAAGGCTCTGGGCATCTGAGGGTCCTAGTTCTAGGGTGCCTACATAATGGAACCTCCATTAAAACTTCTGAATTGTGGGGTTCAAGGAGTTGCAGGATGGTGAACATACCCAGGTGCCGGGAAGGTGGCATACCCAGAGAGGACATGGAAGGTCCACACAGACTCCTACCTTGCCCTTTGCGTTTCTTCCATTTAGCTGTTCCTGAATTGTGTCCTTTATAATAAATAGTAATGACAAGTAAGGTGCTTTTCTGAATTTGATGACTTGTCCTTTGAATTATTGAAACTGAAGGAGGGGTTGTGGGAAACCCTGAATTACAGTCAATCAGTGAGAAGTATGGGTGGCAACCTAGTAATCGCGTCTAATGTCTAACGTGGGAGCAGTCTGGTGGGGCTGAACCCTTAACCTATAGCGTCTGTGCTCACTCCAGTGCTGAGTGTCAGAATTGAATGGAATTGTAGGATACCCACCTGGTGTTAGAGAATCAGACAATTGGTGTTAGAGAAGACACCACATATTTGGCATTAAGGGAAATAAAAAACATTCAGATGGATCGCTAGGCAGTTCTTAACAGAAACAGAGGCAATGGAGGGTGGTGATCACAAAGCATATGCGCACTGCATTTCTCCTTCCCAGCTGTTTCCAGATCTGCCTCTCCTAATGAACTGATTAATTCCCTGTGCCAACCACCTTTCTTCCGGATACTACAGCTCAGCTGGGAAGTGGTCCAGATATAGAGAATAAACGTTAAAATCTACAGTGGCTGGGGGAGTAAAACAAGATATAACTTTTTTTTTGCAGACATTTTGACACTATGTATTGACTTAAAAAGGTTTGACCCAGTAATTGTAAATTTGGGGAATTTTTCCTAGGGAAATAATCTGACATGTGGGTCAAGCTTTAGGCAAAACATTTATCTATTGAGCATTATTTATATTAGAAAAAAACTGACTATAAACAAATTGTCCAATGTTATGGGATTCATTAAATAAGTATTAGCATATCAGCATATCTTTTAGATGGACTATGATGTAACTACTAAAAATTATTAAAGAACTTAAGTCCATGGACAAATTATATATTTTGGATGATACTATATATTAAACAAATATACATAATATAATCCAAATTATATAAACTAGCCTTTAATAAAAATATTGAAAACATATATCAATATGATAACTATACAACCCTGGTGGTAGGATAATTGAGGTTTAAGTTCTTTTTCTTATGTTTTCATTCCATATTTTTTGTTATTTCTATAAGGACACTGCCACTGTGTCTAATCTTTAAGGCAGGACCCAGAAGAATGAGAAATAGAGTTCTCCTTTTATAATCAGTAAATGAAACAGTTCCTGGGCAGTGCCTTCCACGTCAGGTGAGTTACGTTCTGGTTTGCAGAGCTGTGGGGGGAGGAAGGGAATGAGAGTTTATGGGCTGCACTGATTTTGGATTCCTGTTCCTTCTTGCTCATGACCTGAAACCACTGGGAAACCATTAGTTATGTGAGGTGAATCCTCTCAGGAAGTGCCAGCAAGAGGTTCAAATCAAAGGCTGGGACAATTGGGCTAGGCCACCTGATCTGTGGAGGAGGCTGCACTCAGGCAGGAAGGAGCTCTTTGGAACCCACAGTTCCCCTGCATTGGCTCAGTGTGGGTGAGGGGCCTCATGTGCCTTTCAGATTGGGGTGTGTGTAAACTTTTACCAGTGGAGCAATCGAAATCACTGCCGAGGATAAAGGAGCCTGTGAGAATTTTCTGAGGTCGTAATGTATAGTCTTCAGCTTTTTTGGGAGGTCCGATTCCTCAAAGATGAGGCCCAGCAGAGGGTGAATTTGGGGAAATGTAACCGAGGTCTCCTGCTTTCCCCACCCTCTCTCAGTGAATGCTTAGGACTTCTGTCTGTTTGAGATCCCACTGGGCTCCCTCTCCCCTTTTATTCTGGCTTTCTTTTGAGTTTGACAGCTTCAGCAGCAGCCCCAGTCCCTGTGTCTGTACCTCATATAAAACTCAGCCCAGGGTCATAAGCCAGCAAGTATCTGTGATCTCTGCCAATCTGGTAAGCTTAACAGCTGTTCTGGGAAAACGGGTACACATACACTGTACTCTCTTCCCAGCTTGAATTTGCATTGACATCATGGCTCAATGTCCAATGTCAGGCAGGTATAGGAAGAGGCACCTCACACCCTCTACACTCCTTTTTCTAGGCCAGCCCTGACTGTTTCTGTGTTGTGTGGTCAATTGTAAGGATGGAGTATGGACTTCCCAGGGAGACAAGTCTCTGTGGAATTACAGGCTATGCTCTGGGACAATCCAACTTTAATCCCTTCTGGAGAACTAGTAATTTGTCTCTTCCTCCCCGCCCCCTTTAACTTTTGATGGTAGGCAATGCTTTTGAGTAGCTCTAATTTCAATATTTACACAAGTGTGGGTGCGCCTCTGACCCATTTCTGTGCCCCATGTGCCGGCTCTTCGCTCCTCATCGAAGGGTATGGAGGGTCCAGCCAGCTTTTCCAGATGGCTGCCCAGTGCTCTCAGCTCCACTGGTCAGTGTACTTTTCTGTGCCAGTTTGAGAAGGCGTGGTATTTCTGGACTTTGTGTTCTGCTCCACTGTTGGTCTGTCTACCGGTATTTAGAGGCCAAGATCACTGAGCATCCAGGGCAGGTAGCAGCTTCTTTAAGCCCAGGGAATGGTGCACAGCTTTTCTTTTCCTCATCCCATTCTAGACTTCAGTTCCTCTCCTCTTTTCATCTTTTAAAAGATTTATTGTATAGTTTGAAAGAAGGAGAGAGAGGGAGAGAGAGAAAGGGCCTAGAGCAGTCTCTGTAGCTGTACATCTTTAGCTGTGACATGGCTTCATTTTAGAAGTTGATGTGGGGCCTGGGGTTGGAAACCAACCTGGGGGCCGCCCATGTGGCAAGCAGGAACCCTCACCTCTGAGCCACCCAGTGGCTACCAGTTGTGCCATAGTTCAGCATATGGGTTTGCATGGGCCAGGGCCGGGAATTGAAGCCCAGACCTTGCAATTTCGAGGCAAGTGCTCCACCTCTGAGCTATTCAAGCAACTGCCCCCACTCCTTTCAGACCTAATGCTGACACTAATAATGATATTCTTCGTAGTGATATCTGCGGTAAGTATTGGGATCACCATTTTATGGATAAAGCAAATGAGGAAGAGAGGTTGATGTAACTTGCCCAAGGCCACGTACTGGTAGGTGGAAGAGAAACAGGAGTCCTGAGATGAGTATCTCACTGCCATGCTACCTATACTACATATTGAGGCCTATCTACTAGGCCTTGTGTTGAGTACTTTGAGTATGTTGCATACAGTGTCTCATTTAACTTACTCTCCATCCTATCCTTACAAGATAGACGTGGTCATCAGATTTGTAGACAAGAAAGACAGGCTCAGAGAGGTTATCTAAATTGCTAAAGGCCACCGGGCTAGTACGCATTGCTCCAAAGGCCTGGCTCTTTACAATTATGCTTTATTGACCCTCCACTTTCACATTCATGACCCAGAATCCTTCTTGATTCCTTTGATGTCACTTTCTGTGTCAGCCATCAGACCTTCCCAGTTTCCAAAGGCACAGAGGCGGGATGCACAGCTGTATAGGGTTCCTTACGGCTCTCTCCCTTCTCTGAACTCCTGGGCAGCCCCATTCTTCTCACACTTTGATTTATTAGGCTATGAAATTCTCTCAAGCAACGTGTAAACTCTCATGCAGTGTATCTGCCTTCGAAGATGATCACACATGTGTTAATGTTGAGAAAGCTGATAGGGAGGCCCACATTAGTTAGAAGGATTAAAAAAAAAATAGGTGAGGTAGTTAATAGGGAATCTTACACTAAAACCCAAGTGGGGAAACTCACTGTTGATGGGACAAAAGTGGGGAGCCTCAAAAGATACTCGAATGAAGAAATAAGACACAAAAATGGTATTTTTAGGAAATCTTAGTCATGGGTCGTATGCACTCTGTATAATCTCTCTAATAGAAAAGGAAAGAACCAGCACAATAACTTAACCCAGTTGGCCTTGATTTTAAAGGCTCTGAGCTTCAAGGCATTTGACTTTATCTAGCTAATCTAAACACCCTATCATCTGAATGGCCCAATACTCCTTATTTTTCTCTGTGTCTTAGAGTCTAGGGGGGCTTTAAATCAATCTGTTTATTCCAAAGCCTGGGAAGAACTGTAGGCAGACTGTAAAACCCTTAAGTCAGATTACAGCGTCCTTCATGATCGGGAGCCTGTCTTGTCTCTCTGGCCACCACCTTCTATCCTTCTGTGCTGTGCTCCATCCAAACTGAGTACTTTCAGTTCCCAAATGTACCACACTTCATTTTGCCCCTGGAGGTATCCTGGAACAGTTTTTGCCTCTTCTATTATAGTCTAACTCCTCTTCCTTAAGTCTTGGCTGAGATGTGTCCTACTTAACTCATTTCCCATTTAGGAAAAAAAAAATAAGTGCAGCTTGCTGCAATGTTCATTTAATTTTACGTAAACATGCTCTTTGAGGCTGAAGCAAATCTGACTGGTTTTCAATGTGAAAATAAAATATAAAAACTGTTCTTGGAGTTATTTCTAAACAGACCTTGTCTCTAATCCCAATGTAACAGAAATGTATATGATGATCAGTATTTAATGATGTTTTTTCATGTGTAAGAGTGCTCCATTTTCTAGAATTTGACATTTTTGCAATTGAAAATTACTGTGTTTTGTAAATGGAAACACCAGTACTAAAAACAGAATGCTCTAAATAGGATGTCATTTGTTTCCAAAGACTATCAATATGCTAGAACAATGCGAAAATAATAATAAAACGAGATATTTCATGGCAAACTTCGGGGGTAAAGTTGGGACTGTAGTCTGTGAGTTATCTCAGGGTAAATACTGCACCCACAAGAGCCCCAGGCGATTATTCTTGGGGCAAACAGAGATGAGTTAAGGAAGCCTCCCTCAGCCATCTAAGGCAGGTTGGCTGTTCCTTCTACGGCTCCCCACTGTGTCCTGTCATCTGCTCATTTCTGCTGGCTCTGTGATAGTCTGATAACTCACTTGTTCCCCTGGACTCCGAGCTCCTAATGGAAAAGGCCCATGTCTCAGTTGTCCCGGGCCTGGCACACAGCAGCTGCCTAGAAAATACTGGCACGTGAACAATGAAGGAACATTGTCATGGGCCAGCTGTCTCCATCTGTTGCACCAACTGACTAGTGGTGGCTCTTGGCTCCTTGAAGCTCCTTGTCATCTTCTGCTCCTAAATCAGGGACAACAGAATGCCTTCCTTTCCAGGAAGGCCTTCCTACCTGGATTCCTGACCTCATGTCCTTCTAGATCCTGACTCTCTCAAAGAGCCCTCCATCCCCAGCACCACCAGCAGTAAATCAAAAAGCAATGTACCATTGGCCATGTGACTTCCTGAAGCTACCAGCCTGCTCTGACAAAGACCTCCTTGACCAAACTTGAGTCGAGTTCCTCTGAGGCCCTCATCTGGACTACACCTCAACCTTGGGCCCTGTCCTGGGCCTGTTTAATCCCGTGTAGCAATAATACTATTGAGTAAGTTTAGCACAAATATTCCCACCCTTTGTATCTGATCATGCTTATCAGTCTGGGCTGCCATCAGCCAGAATCCTATTGGATCAGTTTAGCCAGAATCCCCCGGACCCCTAAGGTCTCCTGTCCACTGACCCCTACCCTGTGCCTTGCCTATAAATCACCACTTGTTCTTGTTGTAGTGCGTATTAAGCCCGATCTCTCTCCCCTACTGCCAAGCCCCCATTGCTGTGGTCCCTCTCGAATAGTCTTCCTTAGAATCTTTTTCAAGAGTCGTGAGTCCTTTTTCTTCAACAGTACCTTCCCAACATTGTATTCCTGTCTTCTCAGTTGCCAATAGCTGCTTTTCCACCATTTCTCACAGTTCTCACTTCTCCTGCTCCTCTTAGGAACACTTGAGACTTTATTCTCTCTCTCAGTTAATTACTCTCTTCTTTTAACTTCTGTGATCTCTCAGCATTTGGTTTTCCACTCCTATTTTCTCCCCAAGCAGGTACCAGTCTACCTACTTCTTAAACACAGATTTTTCCAACTTAGTGTTTTTAACCTCCTGCTCCTCACTCTGAGCCCTCTGCTCAGGGAGCGAGCGATCTGGGGGTGCAAACACAGGAGGTGTTATCAGATATCAACAGAGCCTGCTCCCAGATCAGGACCTTTTATTCCTTGGGGTGGTGGGTTGAACCTCTAATGTCTCTCGGAGAGTGTCTGAATGAATTGGGGGAAGTCTGCTGATGTGGCCCATAGCTCTGTGAGGAGCCCATCACCATTTGCCCCACTCACTTGGACAGCCAGTTGCAGGGACCACTACTGCCCATTGAAGACAGGGACACAGGGAGCAGTGGGTAGAACTGGCATTCCAGGTGTCCAGGTGACCAGTTTGCAGCTAGAGGAAGTAATGTCCCAGTTGCCCAGGTCATCTAAGGTGTTGGCCAGTCAGGGTGTCCTGGTGGACAAACTTCAAGTGTCTTCACATATTCTGGCTAATCATTTCTGCTTCTATATACTTTTAGTGGCATCCAAGCCAGCTGTAAAACTGATTGTTCTAATAATTCTTGTAAATTATTTTGCAAATACACATATCATAATTATTTTGAAATACTTGGCATGAAAAATTTGATTGAATTGGAAATCTGTTTATATTATCACAAAAGTGTCAATATCACTCTTTGCCAATGAAGGAAAGAGTATTAGATTATTCTAATATAATTTAAATGTAGATTTTTGAATGCTTGTAATAATGATTAAAAAAATTTTTTTTACATCCTTGTGAGAAAAATGTTTCTTACTGATGGAACTCATCAGGAATTTAAAGAGATTCTCATTAAAAATGTGCTGTTACAGAAAATGTAGCCATTTTCAGTCTGTGTTCCCCCAAGAGAATGAAAAGAGGTTACGGAAAGTATGTTCACCAACAAGAGTTCAAGTGTCTCACTTAAATATTTGAAAGCATTTTATTTGAAAATTATATATAAATTTACTATTTAATGCCTTTCTGAAAGTTTTATATTTTACTTTTCTTATATACTAATCTCCCCTTCACTGTGGTTTCAGTTACTCACTGTCAACCATGTTAATATCGTATTAAATGAGAAATTTCAGAAACAAACAATTCTTAAGTTGTAAATTGCACGCTGTTCTGAGTAGTGTGATGAAATCTTGCATCACCCTGCTCTGTCCTGTCTGGGGGTATGAATCACCCCTCCATCCAGAGTATCCACACTGCATATGTTCCCCACCTGTTAGGTACTATCTGCAGTTTTTGGTGTCCACTGGGGAGCTTGTAACATATCCCCACAAATAAGAGGGGGACTTCCGTGTTGAATAAATAAATTATAATAGTTTTCCCACTAAACTCTAAATATCCTTCAGTTTACCGCAGGGTGTGATACAAATACTACCATTTTGTTTTTTCCCCTGTATACTATAACATAAACAATGTTGGGAATTAAAAAAAACAAACAACTTTGTTGAGGTATAATTTACATACTATACAGTTCACTCACTTTAAGTAGACAATTCAATGAATTTTCATAAATTCATTGAATTGTACAACCATCGCCATCGATATTTAGAACGTTTCCCTCACCCCAGTATGACAGGGAGCTAGTTTAGAAGGGTGGTGAGAAGGACCCGAAGGCATTCCTGGGGAGGGCAGACCTTGGGGAACTGAGCAGCCAGAGGGCGAGTGTGGAGATGCTGAATTCCTAGAAGGGCCCCACGAGGGACAGATAGACAGACCAAGGAGATGGGTGTTGCTTTAGGGTGGGGTTTTGGCTCAGCTCAAGTCCCATCTGTGCCAGGGAAGCCTTTCCAGTTGTCACAACAGCTGGCTGCTTCCTTCCCTGGGCTCTAGTGTCCTCTTATGGCACAACAATACCGGTGGACTTTTGATTCAAGGCTCTTCTGTCCCCTCTAGACGGTGAGTGCTTCTTTGGGTCCCCAGAACCTGGTCCCATCTCTGGCAATAGCAGGGCCTCAGTAACCAATATTTGCGCAATGAATAAACAATTTCCAGCTCTTTGCCCTGCCCCCCAAGGTTGCTGGAGTTGACTAGAGACATATGGGCCCATCCCTCAACAGACAAACGTGATGAGCAGAGTCAGACTGTCTCAGGCGGAGGCGACAGAGAGCTTGCGGGCTAGGCATCGGAACCCTGGGCTCATGTCTGCCTCTGCTGCTGGCCATTTGTCCCTCCGGGCTGTCCTTGTGACTTTCAGCTGTTCTGTGACCTCCAAGTGAGACTGTCAGGTCATATGCCATCTCAGTTGCCTTCCAGCTATAAAACTTCACTATTCCAATGGTGTATTCTCCCATGTCTAGGGGGGCTGCCTGCATTTGAAGGGACCATTTCCAGGGAGTAAGGGAGGTCACTGTAGGGGCTCTAGCCCCTCTCTCTACCTGGGGACTTGGCATCAGACGATTTGTCCAGATGCTGCAGCCACCCCCAGATACTAATGAGGGCAGCAAGAGGATATATAAACTGTTCCACGACCTCCAGAAGTAGGTATACGGACAAGATGGCTTCTCTGGGTGCAGGAAAAATAAAGAAGTTGAAGGCAAACACATCAAGTTATTTTTGAGTGCACTTAACAGCTGCCCAGACTTGCAATTCCTTTTCTGAAAAGCAAAGTTACTTCACTAATAATCGAGCTCCATTATTCTTTATCACTAGACTCTAAACTCAGCTCCGTATTCCCCTTCAGTGTTCTGCTCACTAACCTTTTTTATCCACTCTTATAAACCGACACTTAAAGCTGACATAAAATACAGCCAGGATGCCACGCAGAAGCTTGCTAGTGGTGGCTGCCGCTAGCAAAGTGATTGTGGCCACGGCAGGGAGACCCTCTCAGGCTATTTTCTACCCAAGGCACCTCAAGTAGGTTCCTGGGTTGGTGGTGGCGCTGCTTCTTGGTGTCCAGTCGAAGGGAGTTCGGGACTCCAGTGCGGACACTTGGTATTGGGCAGGAGTGATAGCCCCAGGGGACGCAGTCAGTACCCCCTCCCACTCCCCCTAGCTCCCTGGTCAGTACAGGACCCCTCTGGGCACCGGATCAGACCTGAGTATGGTTTTCCTGCCTCATCATGTTGTTAATTAACATTACAAATCTTCCCAGTTGGTTGACTGCCAATTGCATCTCATCCCCCTCCTCCTCCCTTCTGTACACTAATTAGCACAAAAGTGGGGAGCACATCTTCAGACACGAATTTGTCTTTGTAGTACTGATTAGTGTGGGAACAACCCAGCCCCTCCAAGCAGATACACTCCCCCGCCCCCACCTGAGTTTGAGCCACATGCTTCGTTCCTCATAGATTTGCTTTGGTGTTTCTAAGCCAGGATGGGAACCCAGTTACTGAAGGGAATAATATCACATTTGTCCCTTCTGGTTTTAAAGAACAAAAGGGATTGTGAGCAGAGAAGGGAAAGAACACCTTCAGAGAACGCGACTCGTTTGAAGGTGTTGGCCCCTCTTCTTTTCAAAAAGGTGACCCCTTGAAGGTGGCCACCTAGTCTAGACAAGCGGCAAGTGGACCATTGAGAAAAAGCCTCTACTAACACCTCTCCATTTCCGAAGTGGTTCCTGCTCACGCGGTTCTCAGCCATGCTGGTACATTGGACCCAGGGACAGACGTGTGTCTGTGCCATAGGACTTGAGTACAGCTGCAGCCTGAAGGCTGATCTGAGGGCAGAGGGGTGCCCCTCCAAGTGGTACAGGGCCAGGCAGACCTTGACCCCCATCTCTGGATCGTTACTAGGGTGCTAGCTAATAGACCTCTGTGGCTAGTCAGTCCCATTAGGTTGTACAGTACTGTGGAAGGAGCATGTGGCTCTCTGCTCACTAGGCAGTGTTTTATAGAATAGATAGTGTACAGTGTGTTTGAGAGGGTTTTTTCTATTGTGTCTTTTTCTTCCTAGGATTCCCTTTCATCCTTGGTGGATAATCTTTGTTTCCCCCCTACTCTCACTCCCTCTCCCAAACACACAGGTACATAACCTTATCCACATCTTTCTCCCCATCTCTCCTCACACTGCTCTTTCCCCTATCAATGGCTGTGACCACCTGGGCTCTGTGTGATGGTGTGCAGTACTCGGTTAGCAATGCCTGCCAGGGCAGGGGTGAGGGCAGTGTTGAGTAAGCTGTGTGTGATCTACCATTCCAACTTTTAAATACTTGTTTTAAATTGTGGTAAAATACATGTAATATAAAATTTACTATCTCAGCCATGCTTAAGTGTAGAGTTCAATGGTATTAAGTACATTCACTTTGTTGTGCAATCCATCTCCAGAACATTTTCATCTGGAAAAACTGAAACCTTATAACCATTAAACAATAATTATCTATCTCTTACGCTCAAGACCCTGGTAGTCACCATTCTATTTTCCGTTTCTATGATCTTGACTATTTCAAATAAATGAAATCATTCAGTATTTGTCTTTTTGTGTCTGGCTTATTTTACTTCGCATAATATCTTCAAGTTTCACCTATGTAGCATATGTCAGAATTTCCTTCCTTCTGAAGGCTTAATAATATTTCACTGTATGTACAAACCACATTTTGTTTATCCATTCATATGTCAGTGGACATTTAGGTTGCTTTCATATCCTGATTATTGTGAATAATGCTGCTTTGATATCTGATCCTTTTCTTTAAAATATTTTTCCCAAAAATTCAATGATCTAATTTAATGATTTTCAACTCAGGATAACTTAGAAAAACCTGTCAAGCTTTCAAAATACTGTCTCCCGAATGACCACGATAATTAAATCTAAGTATCTAGGGATTGAGCCCATCGATTAAGAATCACTGGTGCTTAAGATCCAAGATGACAGAGTCAACACTGTGCCTGCTTCTTTCCATGAACACATTAAAATTACAAGTATACTATAAGAACAATCAACACGGAGAACCATCTGAAGTCTATCTAAGCAGAAGCTTTATAACTAAGCATATAAAGAAGGGGCCATGTCAGGATTGGTAGGAGGGGTGGAGATGCAGATCAGGTCGGCCCGAAAGCTTCATGTGCTGTTTGAGAACCAGGAGGGATAGCTTGACTGCAGAGGTCCCCCCTGGAAGAGCAAGTAACTCAGACCCACACCAGCCTCCCCAACCCAGAGTCCTGGTGCCCTGAAGAGTGGCCCCTACAACATCTGGTTGTGAAAAACAATGGAGCTTCTAACCATCTGGATGGTATAGAAGGCTGCAGGAAAGATGCCTTCTTGAAGGGCCCATGCTCTGAATCACTCACTCACAGGCACTCACCTTGGTCTCTGGTGGAGGGATGGTGACTTGGAAGGTATTGGAGGCATATGGGTTGCAGATTGAAGTGTATAGCTTTGAAGCAAGGGCTGTAGGACAGTTGGCACCTTTTCTGTGTGGTGTCTTTCTCCCATACAGCCGGTAGGCAGGCGTCACCTTCCCTGTGTTGAGAACTACCCTCATAGGTCAGATCAGAACCTGAATTGGTTTGGTGAGCTCTGCTGCTCTACCCTGCGGACTCTCTAGGACCTCCCCCCAACCCAACTTTTCCAGCACACTTTCTTGGGGAGCTTCTAGCCTCACCCACATTGCACTCTTTCTTGGAAAACTATTGAAGTCCCTGGGCCTGAGGCAGGTGGTGACTGACCTTGGTTTGCTCTGAGACTTTTGCTGAGTAGCTCCAGGCTCAGCATTGTCACCAAAGCAGAATTTATCTTAACCTGCTGACCACAACTCTTTTCATTCCAGTGACTTCCTGAGATCCTGCCTCACCCAAGTTGTGTACTGCATGAAACTTTGTCAGTGGCACCTACTACATAAGCCCATTCTACTTAGACCAGGAGACATAGCAGATCTACCTAATTCATTGAAATAAACACAGAGAGGCAGCCAAAAAGAAGAAACAAAAAAATACATCCTCAAAAGAAGAAACAAAGAAATATATCCCAAATGAAAGAACAGGAGAAAACTCCAGAAAAAGAACTAAATGAAATAGAGGCAAGCCATCTACCAGATACAGAGTTCAAAATAAAGGTTATAAGGATGCTCAAGGAACTTAATGAGAACTTCAACAAAGGGATCACAATCATTAAAAAAGACATAGAAACCATAAAAGAGAACCAGTCAGAAGTGAAGAATACAATAACTGAAATGAAGTCTGCACTAGAAGGAATCAGCATCAAACAAGATGAAGCAGAGAATTGATTCAGTGATTTTGAAGACAAAGTAGCAGGTAACATCCAATCAAAACAGAAAAAAAAAAAATCCAAAAATGATAAAAGTTTAAGAGACCCCTTGGGACAACATCAAGCATAACATTTGCATCATAGAGCTACCACAAGGTAAGGAGAGAAAGCAAGGATTTGAGAACCTATTGTAAGAAATAATGACTGAAAACTTTCCTAACCTGGTAAAGGAAATAGACATACAAGACCAGGAAACAGAGAGAGTCCCAAACAAGATGAACCCAAAGAGCCCACACCAAGATACATTGTAATTAAAGGCAAAGAATTCTAAAAGCAGCAAGTAAAGGACAACTAGTGACCTATAGGGGAGCTCCCATAAAATGATCAGCGGATTTCTCGACAGAAACTTTTCAGGTCAGAAGGGATTGACACTAAATATTCAAAGTGACAAAAAGTAAGAACTTACAAACAAGGGTACTCTACCCAGCAAAGCTATTATTTAAAATTGAAGGACCAGATAAAGAGCTTTCTGGACAAGAAAAATGTAGAAGAGTTCATCACCACCAAACCAGTATTACAAGGAATGTTAGAAGGACTTCTCTCAGATTAAAAAAAAAAATATATCAAAATTATGAATAATAAAATGGCAATAGCTACATATCTATCCACAATTACTTTTAATGTAAATAAATTAAAGAGCCCTGATCAAAAGACATAAGAGGACTGAATGGATAAGAAAACAAAACCCTTATGGATGCTGCCTGCAAGAGACTCACCTGTTTGAAAATCACACACAGATGAAAATTTAGAGATAGAAAAAGATATTTTATAAAAATGGAAGTAAAAAAAGAGCCGGGCTAGCATTATTTATAGACAAAATAGACTTTAAAACAAAGGCTATAAGAAGAGACAAAGAAAGACCCAGTAGTACCACTTTTGGCTATTTATCTGAAGAAACTCCAAACACTACTTCTAGGGGACATGTGCATCCAGACGTTTATTGCAGCATTGATTATAGTGGCTAAGATGTGGAGGCATCCTGGGTGGCAATGGAAGAAAGAATAAATAAAGAGGAGGTGACATATATATATTGGCCATGAAAAGGAATGGGTTCTTGCCATCTGTGGTGGCATGGACGAACCTGGAAGGTATTTTGCTGAGTGGAGTATGTCAGACAGAGAAGGACAGATGCAATGTGATTTAACTTCTATGTGGAATCTAAAGAACAAAAATAAACAAAACAGAAACAAACTCATGATACAGAAAACATTTTGATGGTTTCTAGATGGAAGGGGGTTGGGTGTTTGGGTGAAAAATGGGGAAGTGATTAAGAAGTACAAATTGGTTGTTACAAAGTAGCTATGGGGATATAGGGTGTAGCATAAGGAATATAGTCAATATTGTAATAACTGTGTACGGTATCAGATGGGTACTAGTTTTATTGGGGTGATAGATGGGAGGAGTTTGGGGGCAAGGTAAAAAATTTAAGGAATTAAGAAGCATTGCTTGGTAGTTACAAAGTAGTCCTGGGAATCTAAAGTAAAGCGTAGGAAATGTGGTCAATAATATGGTGTTAACTATGTATGGTGCCAAGTGGGTACTAGACTCGTCAGGAGGATCGCTTCTTAAATTTTATAAATGTCTAACCGTTATGCTGTATACCTGAAATTACTATACAATACATTACAACTGAACATTTACTGTAATTGAAAAATTTAAAAAAGGGGGAGAATAAGACGTCCACATTTCCAGGTATAAAACAAATAAGTCGTGGAGGTATAATGCACAGCACTGGGAATATAGTCAATAATATTGTGATAGCATAGTTTGGTGTCATATGGTTGTTGGACTTCTCATGCTGATCACACCTTTAGGTATATAAATCTTGAATAATTATGCTGGACTCTGGAAACTATTATTGTATGTTAGCTATATTTTTAATAAAATTAAAAAAAAAAGAATCAGAGGTTCTTATTAAAAATACAGATTCTTTGGAGATGGTGATTCAATTGGTCTGGGATAGGGTCTAGGGATCTGTACTATTAAAAAGGAACCTCAGGATACATTCATGATTGGGCATTTTAGAAATTGCTGTCCAAATCATTAGTTAAAGGCCTCCCTAACCTCCAAAAAGCCTTAATCTTTTGGTCATAAATGGCCTCCAACCATTTGCTAGTTACCTTATGTATCTCTTATATCCCTACTTAGATTGTAAATTCATGGAATTATAGAAATTTTAAACTCAAAGGATCCATGGAGACCAGGCAATCTGTTCAATTAAGGTTACACCTTAGTTTCAGGACTAAGTCTAAATTCAAAATTCCCTCTACGCAGTGGTAATTTAAAATTTTGCTTTCCCACAGTGCCAGGGCAAGCCAGCACTTTATTCTTAAGAAAGACAGTGTTGGGGAAGCCGGGATGGCTCAGTGGGTTAAACGCTCTCTTTGCTGCCCTGGGGAACGAGGATCAAATCCTGGCCCCATCCCATGCGGACCCATATGCTGAACTGGGGTGTGCTTCCCATGCAGGAGGCCCCCAGCCCAGTTCTTGCCCTGCGCGACCCCCGCCCACCTGTATGGAAAGAAACCATGTTGAAAAACGGATGACGTACAACTATGGAGACTGCTCTGGGCCCTCCCCCTTCTCTCTGTCTCTCTCTGCCTCTGTCAAAAACAATAAAATAAACCTTAAAAAAAAAAAAAAGAAAGAAAGAAAGAAAAGAAAGACAGTGTGATTACCGTTGTTCTGCTGAAAGGATGGGTGCTTACATTTATACCTTCTGCCAAGAAACCCTTGTCAATCAATGACTGGTATGGTATCATAAAGTGTAAGGAATTGAGTGACACATAAGAGACCTGTTCAGAAAGTATCCAGCCACAAACCGTTCTCATTTTATTCATTTATTTTTATTTTATTTTATTTTATTTTATTATTATTTTTATTATTTTTACCGTTAAATTTAATGGGGTGACATTGGTTGGTAACAATTAGATAGTTTCCAGAAGTACAAGTCCACATCACATCACCCATGCATCGCATTATGTGCCCACCACCCAGAATCAGCTCCCCTTCCACCACCATATATCCGGTGCCCACTCCCCCCTCCCCCCACAACTCTCCCTCCCCCTCCTCCCCCCTCTCCAGGTAACCACCAAACCATTGAGTGTGTCCATAATATGGACACATTCTCATTTTATATTGACAATGGCTGAATATTTTCCAGACAACCCCCATAGAGCTAAACTGTTCCTACCGTATTACAAAATGCCCAGATAACCAACTTGACTTTAAAGCCATATTCAAGTCCACATCAGCTGTGAGACCCTGGACCAGAGTGGATATAATTATACTTCCTTTCTTCAGTCATGAATCATGAGAGCTTGCATTACTTGTACATTGACTATTCATCAGCTGCTATTCTAGATGGATTACATGGGTTAATTTAATAGGCCTATGAGGAAACTAAAGCTTGGTTAAGTTGACCAGTCTAGGGTGACTTGCTAGCAATGACAAGGCTTGAATTTGAGGTCCAGCTGATCTCGCAGCCAATTCTCTCAGTCACTGTGCTATTTTGCATTATTAAAAAGAGATGGGGATGTCAGGAATTCTCAGTAGGTTAAGTGCTTGCCTTGCAGCCATAGAGTCTGAGGATTGAGTCCCAGTCCTGGTCCTGGTCCCAGTCCTGGCCCAAGTGGACCCACATGCTGACCTGGGGCATCCTTCCCACATGGGAGGCCCTGGTTTTGTTCCCATTCTGTGCAGCCCCACATTCACCTGTGGAATGAAACTATGTTGAAACTAATGATGTGTGTGGCTGTGGGGACTGCTCTGGGCTCTCCCTCTTCTCTTTCTGTCTCTCTCTCAGTTTCTGTCTGTCTGTCTGTCTGTCTCTGTCTGTCAAAGAATAAAAATAAAGTCTTAAGAAACAGAGATAAGGTAAGTAAAATGTTTAGCAGAATGTGTAGTTCATTAGAAAAGCTCAGTAAATGTTCATCATCACCATCATTGTGATTGTCACTGCAACAGCTACTAACCCTTACATGGTTCTTATTATATGCCATGCACTCTTTTGAGCACTTACCACATATTTATTTGCAAAATAGCCCTATGAGGTAGTAACCCATAACACATTTTACAGGTGAAGAAGCTGAGGCACAAAAGAGATTATGTAACCCAAAGTTATAGAACTAGTAAGTGGCAGAGATGGCATTTGAATGAGGAAGTTTGGCTCTACATTTGCTCCATTAACCAGTACACTATGCTGTCTTTTATGTGGTCAATGGAAATAATACTAATGATAATGATTTGTAATGAGGCCTCTAGTTTCTTTCAACATAATATTTGTCTACACACTTTTTTTTGTAGATATGACCTTAAGATAAAATCCATTACGATTTCACATGATCTCATCTCTTAGTTATTTTAGAAATGAAGTTTAAGGAAGAGATGTTCGTGAGGTCATTACATCTTTTAAGCTGGAAGAAACTTTTGGATTCTCTAGGACAGAAGTTTCTAAAATAAAGTACTGTACCCTACCAGATGCACACAGTTATTCATCAAAGATGCAGAAGAAAATATTAGTATAAAACCAAAATTCAGGGCCATAGTGATCTTCCTATTGTTAAGTACAATAGATATCTCCTAGACATTATCATGACTCGTTGGCTCCAGCTGACCCACTCGTTTTGGAGCATTCATCTCCCGTAACTAAGCAAAGTCACACTCTTGTTCCTTTTCTAATCTCTCTTTCTCTGGATGCTTCTTCTCGGTCTCTTATACAGGTTTTTTTATTCTCTGAATTAAAAAAAAAATATTAACAATAACATATGGATTGACATGGCATGGTGACGTATATATAGTAGGTCCCAGGCCTAAAGCCAGGGTGAAGGTTCTATAGCACAGACAAAGCTGCCTTCCTGGTTTCATTTCCTTTGAGCATATTTATACGTGCTGTTATGGGTTAAATTATGTCCCATAAAAAGATATGCTGCAGTCCTAACTCCTAGTATCTCAGAATGGAACGTATTTGGAAATTGGGCCCTTGTACATGCAGTTAGTTAAGTTAGATAAGGTTATACTGAATTAGGACGGACCACCTGCTATGGTTGGTGTTCTTATAAGAGCAGAAGTGACACAGAGACAGAAAAACAGAGAGGAGACAGCCATGTGGTTGTGGGGCACACGCTGGAATAAGCATCAATAAGCCAAGTTCCATGAACACCAGCCGCTAGAACAGGTAAGGAAGAGTTCTCCCCTACAGGTGTCAGAGGGAGCATGGCCCTCTGACTCCTTGATTTCAGACTTTCAGCCTCTAGAACCGTGCGAGAATAAGCTTTTTATTGTTTAAGCCATCTACTTTGTGGTACTTTGTTACGGAAGCCACAGGAAACGAATGCATCGGCTTAATTAGATAGATCTATGAATTCTATTCTCCTGTTTAAATGAAACTATCTTTCTCAATGGACACTGCAAAGACACTGCCAGTTGAAGATTGTGCAAGTACAAGAGAGTCACAGACACAGAAGCATGGTCCCTCTCCATCGATCACTATCATGAGGAAAAGACAAACACAGTTCCATCAAACCTGGGAAGAAGTCAGCCCAAAATGTCTTAAATGATCAAGATATTTGATCTATAAATTTTTATGTACTATTATTATAATAAACTGATCTTACTCCAATTCATGTTGTGCTATGAGGTACCCGTAATAGCTGAGGATTACATCAAGCTATCATAGTCAACAGGACATTTAATATTCTTTATTTCCTTTTTACCTCATTGTTTTAAATATTTTATATCTTTTAATATTATATGTAGTACTCATTGAAGCATATATTTGTATTTTATAATGAAAGGATAACTAAATGTATATATATATTGGCAATATGTGCTCTTTTTTTGATTAATGGGGTAAATGATCGAAGTTGGAGAACCCTGATCTAGCCAACGCACACCCATCTTTTGTGCACAAGGAGACAGGTCCAGGGTAGTTATGTGAATTAATTACCGAGGTCAGAACCTGAACTTGGTTCTTCTGACTGCGGGCTTGGGTCAAGCCTTTACACAACTATCTCACCCTCAGAGATGTAGTGAGATGCACTTTGCCCTATATAAGCATCATGATGCCTTGGGAAATTTTGAATAAGATGCTGTTGTTTAGTGAGCCTTGTGGGGAGCAGAGGTGTTCCATGGGTCACATAAATATGGACTTGAGTTCTGGCTTTGTCAACCAGTAGTCATGTGACCTGGAGCAAGTACATTAACCTCTTTGATCCTCACTTTCCTCAAGTATAAGATGTGGATAACTGTGTTTATGGCATTACAATTAGACTCTGAGGAAGATGTAGTTTACACTTTGACATCATTAGTTGTTACATGGTTTCATTCCACACAGGTGGATGTGGGACTGCACAGGACGGAAACCAAACCGGGGACCTCCCACATGGGAGTTGGGAACCTTCACTGCAGAGACATCCTGGTAGTTACCAGTTGTGCTGCAGTTCAGCTTGTGGGTTTGCATGGATCTGGGTCAAACCCCGGATGTCACTATTTTGAGGCAAGCACTCAACCGCTGAGCTCTCCCAGCATCCCTTATTTAATTATTTTAATACTGATACATCCTCTAACAGTGCAGTTAGTTCCTCCTTCAATATTATTAAAAGCAAAAAACTGGAAATAACCTGGATTGCAAAAGAGTTGCTATTCAGCTGTTGGACATACTCTCTTGATTTCTTGGAGCTAAAGGGTGTCCTAAAATTCATGCAAAAAGTAATTTTGATAGAAAACATGGGTTTATGATTAAAAATTATAAATTTTTATTGATCAACAATGAAAATGCATTGTTCTTTCATGTAGCGCTCCATTTTTAATAACCCTGAACTATCAGCTGTCATGCTGTCTTTTTTTTCCATTGGCAACACTTTACCACACAAATGACGCAAACTTTAAATCTTGCGTGAATTTTGGGACACCCTTCACATTGAAAAATATTTAATGTTACCAAATAATTATTAATTATATATATGTTTTCACCCAAAGGCGTCATCTTTAACCTGCTATTTTTAGAAATGATTGAGAACAGAAAAATATTGCTCAATTTTTAAAAATATTTTTTATTGTTTGAGAGAAGGCGAGTTAGATAGATAGATAGATAGATAGATAGATAGATAGATAGATAGGAAGAGGGCCCATGGCAGTCTCCATGGCTGCATATCACTAGTTGTGACATAGTTTCATTTCACACAGGTGGACGTGGGGCTGCCTGGGGCAGAAACTGAACTGGGGGGTCTCCTGCACAGGAAGCAAGAGGCTTTGCTGCTGAGCCATCCTGGCAGTTACCAGTTGTGCCTCAGTTTAGCATATGGGTTTGCCTGGGCTAAGGCCGGTAATGGAAACCCTGACTTCACGATTGTGCGACAAGTACTCAACTGCTGAGTGATCCTGGCATGCATGGTTAATTTAATACATCTTGTTAATGCTATATATATATATTTAAATCAAATGCAAATGGTTTAAATACATTTACATGAACCTGTAAAATTATAGATTTTAATTTATGAAAAATGTCCACCATGGTCAAACCCATCATCCAAACCTACTTACTTATATTCAAAAAACATCTGACTTCATTTTCCTATTCAAGTAGACGTGTCGTGACAACTCTCTCACTTGTGGTTCTAATTGTAAGAAAGAGAGATAAGTGGAACCAGGAGTTTGTTGCCTGGTGAAGGAAGGCCTGTGCTGCTTTCTTTGCTTTGCTCCTGGCCTCAGGACCCTTGCTTTCTTCGATGCAAGTCAGGGATAGAAGAGGAGAGGACATTGAGTACAAGTTCTCTTAGTATGGCCTTGTCTTTAACATGTCAGTTGGCCCTTAACAGAACAAGTTTAATGATGGGAGAGACAGCAGACCTGCCAGGTGCCTTGTGGGAAACTGACATGCCACACTCTCTCATTGTTAGAGCTCAGCTGATGAACACGTGGGTTGAGTCTAGTGGGAAGAGTCAGGCTGGGTGAGAGGGCTGGCATTCCTAGGGAACCATGGGTGATATTGAGCCAGGAGGTGGCAAAGGGGGACAGACTGGCAAGAAGCCTCTATCATAAAAGTAGCCACAGGAAATTCAGTGTTAGAAAGAGTGGGCATGGGAGTGGGCAATTGGGAACCTGATTTCTTTAACACTATCCATGCTGTGGGTCCCGTGCAGAGGTTTCTAGGTCCCCCAGGGTGGTTATTTCATGAAGCCTGCCGGGTTAGCAAACTGACTTTGCTGGTATCTGGGTTGAGCATGATGTGGGTATTGATGAATGGGAAAGGTGGAGATAGGGTACCCATGAAGTCCCTGTTGGTTCTGGGTGCAAGGGGCTGTGGCATCCTCATTCAGCTCTGACCAACCCAGGGAGGCCCTTAGACCCCTGGGTGGATCTCCTCCGGTCACTGCGAAGACCTTTGGTGGGAAGCTTTGGATGCTTCCATTTTCTCTGGTCAGGAAACTGTCAAAGCAAACCATTAACATTTAATTGAGACTCAGGCAAGGCTGTGTGGGGACAGAGTGGTTTTCACAAAGTGCATATTGAGGGACCTCTTGAGTTTCTTCCTTTTGACAGTGAGACGGTCTACTACATTTGAGGAACTTCTGGCGTGTAATAATCTATTCTGAACCTCCCTGAACCGGCTCTTCCATTAATCTCTGGGCTGTTTAGGGGATGTCAAACCAGAGCAGAGTGTGTTCCTCTCCTTCAGCTCTGCAGGGACCCACTAAGACAAAGAGAGAACTCTTGATGCACTCCCTCTCCTCTCTCCTCTCCTTTATTGCCATTTTTCAGTTTAGGTCAAGGAGAGGTCACAAACCATTGCCATTTGAGCATTTTGCTCAGTTTGAACTATATGCCCATTATTCAATTAAAATTTATTTTTTTATATGAAAACCCAGTAGATTTCAACTTCTCACCCCAAATTTTTAATTTCAAATTTCTCTTTAAACGTAGAAACGAAAACAATGGTATGAAAGGCAATGGTCAGCTGGCGCTAGGCAGTTCACAGGAGCTTTCTCATTTGCCATTGTCTCTACCCCCCCATTGCCATTTCCTGCCTGTGCTTTGTAGTAATTTGGATCTGTGACCTCTCAATGAAGGTTCATTGAGGCAGTTTATTAATTTTGCCTTTAAACGTTAATTGAACACCTCTGATGGCTGGCCAAGCTGACAAAGGTCCCTGACTGCAAGGAGCTTCCATTCTAGTGTTGGAAGATAGAGAATCATGACACAGTCAGGTATCAGATAACGTCAGAGAAATGTGCTGAGAGATGTTGTAGATGACTATGTCATTGTGCAAACATCGTAGCATGTACTTTCACAAACCTAGGTGATGTAATCTACTACGTATCATCATTGTATGTGCTGGACTTTTATGTGACTGACAACACAGATACGTGAGTAATGCATTTCTCTATGGCACTGGGTGATAGGAATTCTTCAGTTCCAATATAATCTTATGGGGCCACCAAGTGTATAGGTGATCCTTTGTTAACCAAAACCTCATTGTGTGGTACATGACTATAAACAAATTATAGAATGTGTCGGAGATTGTTATTCTATGATGAAAATACAACAAAGAAGAGGGTAACAAGTGAATGAGTACAATTTAAAAATAGATAGGAAAGGGCTCACTACGTCATGTAAATAAAACTTTAAGGAGGCGAAGGGATAGGCTGCGCAGATATGGCTTGGGAAGAGCATTTCAGGCAAAGAGAATAGCAAGTGCAAAAGATACTGATGAAAGAGCCATGGCTAGGGACACAGACACTGCTGTGTACTCTAGATGACCTGTCCCCTTATGAGTCTCACTTCTTCATAAGAGATTTCCAAGATCCCAATCAGCTCTGATGCTTGGTGATTCTATAGCAAATCCCTTTTCTTAGGAAAAGCAAGAAGCTGCTAGCTAATGTGGAAATAAAATCTTTTATTATTTCTCTGAGGAGAGTAGAATTTGAGGAAGGTGGCTTTCTTTCTTTTTCTTAAATATTTATTTTATGGTTTTTGAAAGAGACAGAGACAGAGAGATAGAGAGAAGGGGGAGGGCCCAGAGTAGTCTCCATAGTTGTACGTCATCAGTTTTCAACATAGTTTTGTTCCACATGGGTGGGTGGGGGCTGTGCAGAGTGGGAACTGGGCTGGGGGCCTCCGGCATGGGAAGCTCATCCTGGCAAGGAGCGAGCTGGGTCCAGGACCAGGATTTGATTCTTGGATCCCAGGGTTGCAAAGCAAGCACTTAACCCACTAAGCCATCTGGGCTTCCCCAGAAGGTGGCTTTCATTCTTGACTTCCCTCACAAGGGAAAGCAGGGTCATGCTGGAGTTTGACAGCTAACAATGCATATTGTTTCTCTTGGAGGGCCGAATTTTCCATGTAGATGGGTTGACAATGAACGGAATTGGCAGAGTCGGTTGATATATATTTTTTACTACTGTTCAGTGTTTGACTTGTGCTGCAGCCCTAGGCGCTAACAACAGTCTTCTGGGATGAACAAGAGTCAACTATCTCTTATGTGAGCATTCTCTTATGTTTGGGGTGTGACCAAAAGTTTTTAGTATTGAAAAGTCAAACAGCATGAGCTGTCTCATCCACCATCAGTTTAACCTATTATTTATAAACCCATTACCTTAACTTTCTAATTCTTAAAAAAGAGAGAGAGAGAGAGAGAGAGAGAGAGAGAGAGAGAGAGAAAGAGAGAGAGAAAGAGAAAAGAAAAGAAAAGAAAAGAAAAGAAAAGAAAAGAAAAGAAAAGAAAAGAAAAGAAAATCAGGCATCCATAGCTTGGCCTGATAATGTTAGAAGATGAACGTTGGAGGTAAATACCGGTACATATTCTCCATTGCTCTTGGATTCCTTTTGGGGACCTTTGGGTTTGACATATAACCACCCCCCCTTTTTTTCTTTCTTTCTTTTTCTTTTTTTTTTTTTGACAAAGAGAGAGAGACAGAGAAACAGAGAGAAGGGGGTGGACCCAGAGCAGTCTCCATAGTTCTACATCATCAGTTTTCTACATAGTTTCATTTCACAGGTGAGTGCAAGGCCGTGCAGGGCAGGAACTGGGCCAAGGGCCTCCTGCATGGGAGGCACTCCCCCGTAAGCTGGAGTCTGAACTGGGGGCCTCCCCACATGTGAAGCTCTCCCTGGTGAGAACTGAACTGGGGGGGAGGGAACACACCCCAGTTTAGCACATGGGCCTGCACAGCTGGGACTGGGATTCGATCCTTGGACCCTGGGGCTGCAAAGAAAGTGCTTAACCTGCTGAACCATCCCAGCATCCCCACAATTCCTTGTGTTTCTCTGTGTGTGTGCGCTTATATGGTTGAGCCCCATGAGAAACATTCATCACCTTGAGTAAGTATTCTTTAAGTATGTCATGTCAAAGGTCCAGCTATAGCAGGCAGCTACCATATTTTCCGGCGTATAAGACGACCGGGTGTATAAGACGACCCCCTAATTTTACAGTTAAAACATAAGTTTAGGCCTATATTGGCTGTATAAGACTACCCCCCCCACTTCTGAGGCAACACCAGTTCTTTTTTTAATTAAATTTTTAATGAATGACATTTTTCGAACATACCGTAATATACCGTACATTGATACGATAAATGGAAGGTCTCTTCACAAATGGCAATGCCATGAACTTGACCGAGAAACAAGAAATCCAAAAGAGAACATTAACAATGATGGCATCATCTGGAAAGAAA
>PVKE010023017.1:0-25016 GCA_004027555.1 Craseonycteris thonglongyai
TCTTCCAACGCTGAGCTGTTCCACTGCCAAGCTATTTCACAATGGATCCGCTTGCATTGAATAGTCTCTCTTCCTTCATCACACCCCAAATTAGGACTTCTGTCAGTGTTGAATTGGCAATGAAAATAATGAGATATACAATTTTAAGTGTCAAATTTTTAGTTAGGACTTTGAAGATAATTCTCCATAATCTTTTAACCTGTAGTGTTGCTGATGAAAACTCTGATAGCAATTCAGTTTACTCTGTTATTTGTAACTTGTGTTTTATTCAAACCAGTTTATAAAATCTTTCTTATTTCTCTGTGTGCCAGTTCTTGATAAAGAATCTTGCAATCAGTTCTCTTGTTTAATGTTCCACTACTGTTTGGAGTCTCCTACTTACCAGAAGTGTCTTTCCAACACTTCCTACCCCTTCTGCTGCAGTTTATTCTACAGTGGCACCTTTTAAATTCTGGTTTATTCATTAGTTCTTCAATCTGAAATTCCTCTAAATCTAATGTTTTTTTATTATCTCAATTCTCCTTCTCAACACCGTAGGAATATATTTTTCTTTTGTAAACATTGCTATTATTTCAGTGGGAAATTGGAAGACAAGGCAAGTAATAGGTATGCTTGGTCAACCATCCTAAATTAGCATGGGTAGGATTTTGGTAAGTTATACATAAAGTGGAAATGAGTATTACGTGAAATCATCAACTGTATCATCAACATCACCCAGTAGTCCTTCCAGATTTCTCATCAGTTAGCTTCCTATTGTCACACTTACAATTTTAAAACTTGTTAAATTTCTCAGACTTCTGACTTATACCTCCTCAATTATTTAGTCCTTCTCCAGACAGATAATAATATTAATTAAAAGTAATCACTAAATCTATACCTTGTCTAAATACATACCCATTTTTATTTCCTTGTGTTTCGTTTGGAAAAGATGTCATTCCTTCTCTTCTAGATAAACATCCTCCCATGCTCTGGATCTCATCACCTTCTACTTCTTCATGTCCTTGTTCTACCAATATTCTCACATTCTACTAGAGCTGCAAGTTTTCTTCCTAACTGTCTCCTTTGTATCAATATTTGAATATACTCATCTTTAATCTCAACCAAGCCACCCTTGATTTATTAGCATACAATAGCAGTAACACATATCTTTCACTTTACATTCATAGTCACTTTCTAGAAAGGGATGTCTATAGAATTCGTTTTCGTTTTCTCATTTCTATCCAGATATATGTACAAATCATACTGGAGGTGTGTGTATGTATGTGTGTGTTTGTGTGTGTGTATGTATGTGTGTGTATATATATATATATATATACACACACATACATAAACACACATATATGTATGTGTGTATATATACATATATGTGTATATATATACACATATACATATATATATATACATACACATTTTAAGAGATGTTATCTATGTATTACTTTTTGAAGTTGGATTGCAGTAGCAATATGCAGTATGACACATGCTCAAAAGATGGCTTTAATCAAATGAATGCTAGTGTCACCATGGGACAGGTAGGACAGTAAAGGAAAATAGCAGAAGCAAGGTTGTCATTTGAGGAGTGCAAGACCATTTTGAAGTGATATTTGAAATTTTAGAACATTGTGGAGGTACAATGACACTGGAGGTGTGAGTATGCAACAGAACCTCCAACACACCTAACACTTATGGGTGACCTTAAAGGACAATAATGTACCATTAGAAAACCAGCTACACTGGAGGTACTTCAGGGAGAAATTGAAGTGGCACGCACAGCGATACAAGTCATTTGCTGTAATCAGAAGTGTCTGGATGCTGATGGGAACCACTTTGAGCACCTCTTGTAATTTCAGAAGTCAAATGTGATCTGTATTCATCTTTTGTTATCAGTATATATCAACTATTACAATTTTAATACAGTTTTTTCCTTTTTTAAAATGTGTATACCTTTTTTGACACCCTCTGTATAGTTGCATTATATTACATATAAATACATTATATACAATATGAAGTCTGTCTGGAAAAAATCCAACCATTGTCAATATAACGACAAGTT
Organism: Craseonycteris thonglongyai; assembly: GCA_004027555.1. Taxonomy (NCBI): domain Eukaryota; kingdom Metazoa; phylum Chordata; class Mammalia; order Chiroptera; family Craseonycteridae; genus Craseonycteris; species Craseonycteris thonglongyai. The sequence continues at coordinate 2,051 of PVKE010023017.1, forward strand.
TACATGATATCAATGGAACCTGACAGCCAAGGAGAGTGGACTGGAATTCATGTGTATGAATTGTGACAACTTCACTGTACTAGTCAGTGGGGGGACTAGACATTGTTCAGTGAAAATGTGTCCTGGGTAGGGGTGACATTTAAAGTAGAGCAATGAACCTTCATCAAATTTTGTGTTAATCTTAAACATTCTTTCATGAGAACTGTTTGTACGATCCAGAAGTCTTTCAGGGATGATGCAATATGTGCTGTGCAAATAACAGTGTTGCACAGACACTTCTAAGATGGTCAAGTATCTGTTGAAAGTGATTCACATTTTGGAAGACCCGTTGCAAGCAGGACATCTGAGAATGTGGAACGTGTATGGGTTGCAGTCAACAAAGATTGGCGATTGACAGTGTGAGAACTAAAAACTGATCTGGGGATTCCATAAAGAGTGCCCAAGATTTTGACACGGGATCTTTGCATGGAACTTGTCATGGCAAAAAGTTGTTCCACGGCTTCCGCTGCAAGAGGTGAGCAGCTTTTGTGCTGCATTGCTAATGACTTGTTTCAAACTGCTCCCAAGAAACCAGATTTCCTCAAGAAGATCATAACCAGAGCTGAATTGTTGGTCTATGGCTATGATCAGAAATGGAAGTCCAAGTTCTTCCAATGGAAGTAACTGGATTCTTCATGCCTGAAGAAGGCACGGCAAGATTGAAACCATGTTAACTGTGTGTTTGTTTTGCTTTGTTTTGTTTTGTTTTGAATTGGGAAGGTGCTGTTTATCATGAATATGCTCCTCCAGGCCAAACAATTCATAAGTAGTACTACTTCAATGCAATACAATGAAAATGGTCACAGCTGTGGGCAATGGGTGATTGGCAGCTCCATCATGACAGCACACCTGCCCATGCATCATGTCTCATTCAGGGATTTTTGATGATACATCAAATCACTCAGGTGACCCAGCCCTCCCACAGCCTAGATTTGATGCCTTGTGACTTCTGGTTTTTCCCAAAACTAAAATCCACCTTTGAAAGGGAAGAGATTTTAAACCGTTGATGAAATTCAGGAAACTATGATGAGGTGGCTGATGGAAATTCCATCAAAAGATTTTGCAGAGTGTTTTGAACAGTGGAAGAGATGCTAGGAGAGCTGTGTGAGGTCTCAAGGTGCCTACATTGAAGGGGACTGAGGAGTCATTGTCCTATGTACAATATTTCTTGTATCTTTTTTCAGTAAATACCTCTATTTTTCATATTGTGTGGCTGAATACTTTCAGGACAGACCTGATATATACATATAATATTGTAACATACACACTTATTTTAGATGTATTATAATTATGGCAACCTACTTTACACAAAGTGTTTTAGCTCACTTCTTTTGTCACTTAAGAATATCATTGAGACAATATGAAAAGAGCAGTTTTTAATAGCTGCAATATATTCCATTATATTATTGTAATATAATTTAACCAGTTACCTATTGTACGCAATTTAGGTTGTTTTTTCATTTTATATTACCACAAACATTAATGTAAAGAAAATCACTATTTAAATGTCATTTTGTATATGTACCTATATAAGATTAAAGTTCTAAAAAGTTGCATCGAGTAGAGGCATATGTATATTCTTAATATTGACAGACATTGACAAATTGTTCACCGTAGAAACTATTCTAATATTTTTTCTACCATCATTGTGTGAGACAACCTGTTTCTCTCAAACTTCTAATGATGACTATTCTGTTTTTTATTCTTTTTTTTTTCCTACTCTTCTTCAATTATCTTTGTAGTCCTCTCTTCCTCTTTCATTGAATATTGGTATTTCTCTGGAGTTAATATTCCTGGAACTTACATTCCTCTTTCCTGGAACTTATGTTCTCACTGTACATGTTCCCCCTGTGTACTTATAGTGTCGTTTTCTCCCTTGGCTTTATTTCCAATGTATATATTGAAGACTCCTAAGTCTATATCTCTAGCCAGAATACTTTGTGAGCCATGTCAAATTATTTCTCAGATGTCTTCAGTAAGATGTCCTTTAGGCATTGCAAACTTAATGATTCTGAAACTGAACTCACCTTTCCTCTGAGTTCTTTTGCTTTTCATTTTTCCAGCTCAGCTCAATAGCCTATTGCCACTCTACACTAGAGAGGAGTCCTTGAACTCTACTTTTCCGGATCAGCCCCTTACATTTCACTTCCCATTCAACATACCCAATAATGTTCTATGTTTGGCTACTTTTCTTTTTCTTTTTTTTAAAGATTTATTTTGTTTTTTGAGAGAAGGTGAGAGAGAGAAGGAGGGCAGGCCTAAAGAAGTCTCCATAGTTGTCTATGATTAGTTGTAACATGATTATATTACATACAGGTGGACATGGGGCCACACAGGGTGGAAACTGAACTGGGTGCCTCCTGCATGGGAGGTGAGAACCAGTTGTGCTGCAGTTCAGCATATGGGGTTGTATGGGCTGGGGTCAGGCATTGAACCCAGGACTTCATGATTGTGAGGCAAGAGCTCAACCATTTGAGCTATTCCAGCATCCCTACTGCTATTTTTCAAACATTTGCCAAATCACTCTGCTTCTCTACACGATCTCTGCTACTATTCTCACACAGCCCACCAGTAACTCTAGTAAAGTTAATGAGCATTTCTGGTTTCCTCCCCTCATCCAGTCTCTAAAATTCAAATTATAGTGATTTAAGTACAAACTAAACCTGAGTCTGGTCATTTTACATCCTTGCATAAAATATTTCAATAACTTCCCAATTTCTTACAATGAAATGTGTCTCCATTCTCACGTTACTTTGTTGTGAGATCTAGCCAAACTGAACTTTGTCTTCTCTCAGCTTCACGGTTTATTGTGCACACTACTCTCTCGGCCTAGACCTCGCTCTTCTTCACTATCAAATTGCAGCTGAAGTGTCACCTCTCTTCAGAGATATGTCCTGGTTTCTACATAAGGTTTGATCTCCCTGACCTTTCCTCATCATGGTGCTTTAACATTTGATTATAAACCCTGGCTTAATGTCTACATTCTATTTTAGAATATGTTTTATCCTACCAAGCACTATTTTAGTGTTGCTCACCAAAATATCCCTAGTGCTTCCTTAGCATAGTGTCTTGCACATAGTTGACAATCAACAAATGCTTATTTAAATATATAAATGGACAAATAAGTACTTGCGTGTCTTGATAGACACAAGATGGTGAGGCCAAAAGTAACATAGGAACAGAACAGGAAGTTGATTTCTCAGAATTGTGGCTGAAGTCATACCAATCTATTGATTTTTGTCTTTCTGTGAGTCACTGTGTGCCTTTCCAGGAGGCCTGGCTGACAGTAGATCAATTCGGTGGTCTTAGAAGATAATGGACATCAGGCTGTCTGCAGGCAGAACCCATGACCTGGTCCTCATTAGAAAGGCAGTGTAAGGAGACCAGTATGAATACACAGCTGTAATTTTTTCACCTTTATTGCTCTATAATTGACATACTCAGTTCTAAATTTTTACTCAAGTGCAATTTATGTGAAATCTGGTGAACTCTATGTAGAAATCATTACTATGTGAGGGGTTAATAAATGATTTTTGACAATTACTATGGCTAGAGTAGATTGCCCTATTTTAATAAAAAAAGGGTTCAACGCCCCCTACTATTACCAACTATTTTAGTAATTTAATGTTTTTCTTCTAAACTCTATGGTGTCTGCCAAGAGTGGGAGTAAAAAGTCTGGATTACTTGGCATTTATTGGGTAAACAGCATTTCATTTTTACACAAACGTTGACATTAATTAAGTCTTTCAACATCTGGGCTGTAGGTAACCATTCTGCTAATTTTGCAGAGGAGGAAATGAAATCACAGTGGCCTGGTGTGTTGCCAAGGTCACCGAACAAGTCACTGTCAGAACTGGGAGTACTATTCAGGAATTTCTGGCTGTGGATCTTCTGTTCAACTAAACTATACACATAAGGGAATAGCATATTGGGATATATTTCTGTTTTTGTGTTTCCTATCAAACCTGGAAGGCCGTCATCTCATGGGAATTCCGGTGTTTAATCTCCATTTTATGAGTAAGTACACCATAGTATGCATCACACAGGCATTCCCAATGTCATACACTCATGTGAATCAGAATTTTACAGTATTTTTACTTTTTATTCCTCTTTTCTCTCTCTTTTTTTTTTCCCCCCTTAAAAATTTATTCCAACCCATGGGGCTCAACTCCTTAAAGAAAACCATTATGATTCTAAGGTAGGAAATATCCAAATAAATTTCACACTCTTTATTTCCAAAAGACATTTTATAGTATGTGCTATTTTGGTCATACTGCGTAAATCAAAATTATAAGAAAACACATCCCTCTTTGAGAAAAAATTGCAATATAATTGGTTAAAATGATGTAGTGTGGAACCTAGGTAACGTACCATAAGTCAAGTCAACTGTAAAATAGATCCACCCTCTTTCTTTTCAATAATCCTTTCTGATCATTCAAGTTAATTGTACACAGAGAGGAACTGTCATGGACAGTCTGGCTCCAATTCTACATCTACAACCAACATTCTGAGTGACCCTGGCCAAATCCTTTCATCCCTTTGTGCTTCGGGGTTTTCATCTGTAAAATGGGGATACTAACAATACCCACCTCTTGGTTATTGTGAAGATTAAGCAAGTTAATCTATGTAAAGCATTTAGGAAAGCAGTTATGTTCAATAAATGGAACATTTAGAAAGATGCCTGGCACACAGCTACATATATAAGTATCAGTTATTAATATTGTTTGAGATATATTTGCTATATTTTGTATGTCTAAAATTAGTCTTAGATAAATGTTTTATATGCTATAGAACACATTAAGTGCAGAAGGGGAAAAGAAATGTTAGAACAGGAGACAGAGATGTGGTTTGGCAGAGGGCCAGGTTTCCATTTGTAGCTTATTTCTGTAACATTTCCATAAACTTCCCCTGAGTACAATGAAAAACTGTGTAAAGCGATACTCCTGGCTTTGAATGAACCCACAGCACAAGGGAATTCTCACAGTAAAATTGAAGAGGCTGGCTAAGAATGTTCAGCTACTTTTCCCTCAGAAGAATGAACACAGGAAAATGTGGGCATATCATTTTTAGCATATTTTTAAATTGATCTGAGACAGTAGCCATTTTTTTTTATAAACATTTGCTAGGGGAATGGCAAGCATGTCGATGCTTTACATTTTCTTGGGCTTCATGAATGTCTGATATTTGCAGAGCAAAAGCCTTCATTCTATCACTTTGAAGGTTGAGATAGCTGACAAAAGGTGAGCCTTGAGAAATAAGAAAATGTTTGTAGAGTGAATGCTTTAAAATTATAACTAGAGTGCCCCAAAGCAGAATTTAAGAGAAAGAATGCTGTTTTTTAGTAATCATCTGTGGGCTTACTAGTTAAAAATATTGTTCCAAATTTTGTGTTGCTATTCAATTTTAGATAGCAACCGAAGCAAGTTTATGGAAAACAAACTGGAAATCTGAGAGTATTCAATGTACTGGTATGTGAGGGCTGTCTGGAAAGTATCCAGCCACATAACTGTTCTTTTTATATTAGCAATGGCTGGATTTTTTTTTCCAGACAGCCATCATAAATTACAAGTATAGACAACCATATGAAAACACACTGAAAAAAAGTTTTATATTTAAATGTATAATATGGTACAACTTAGAGAAAATCTAAACTTAGGGATGTCATTCTGTTCTTTTTTTCTTTTTTTTTTTTAAGATTTATTTTATTGATTTTTGATAGAGAGAAACAGAGAGACAGAGAGAGACAGAGAGAAGGGGGAGGGCCCAGAGCAGTCTCCACAGTTGACATTAGTTTTCCGTATAGTTTCACTCCACAGGTGGGCACAGGGCTGCACAGGGCAGGAGCTGGGCCGGGAGCCTCCCACATAGGTCCCGGCAAGAACTGAACTGGGGGCACACCCCAGTTCAGCATGTGGGTCCTCATGGGCCGGGGCCGGGATTCAATCCTCGGTCCTCGGGGCTTCAAAGCAAGCACTTCACCTGCTGAGCCATCTGCAGCTTTCCCTCTGTTCTTAATCTCATGAATAGATTAGTGTCTTTGTGATTTTTTTACATTACTACATAAGAGTTGTGAAAAACATGGATTTTAGGAAGGTAGAAAACAGTGTTTGGCATTAATAAAAAGGCATGATGCAGGGACCGAATCATGGTCACAGCAACACTGGCACTTTTCTAAGTAAGTGTAAAACAGTAAAATTATTTTCAGAATGAACAACAAGGGCATTATCATACATCAAACTAAAATGGAGTAGGTCGTTGTGATACAGGGCTCTGTCTTGATTAACTGGGGTAGTTTTGCAGTACCACAAAACAAACAAACAAAAACAACAGCAGCAACAAAACCACACTGGAAATAACTGTGCCTTACTCAGCATTTATTTTAGGGTTGTACAATTTTCAACAAAATCTTCTTCTCCAGTCATGGAAATTTAAATGATAAATTAGGAATGCATTGAATCACACGATGGTATCTTCTCTTGGGTTTTGATCACCAAACTTCACTTTTCAGATGGAAAATCTTACTGGTGAAATTTCTAGTGTGTTGATCTGTGCTTTCAAGGAACTGCTCAGAATACAATAGTTTTTTCAAGTATGTCAATAGAAAACAAACAAACAACAAACAAACAAACAAACAAGCAAAAACCTTTCACAACTGTATGCAATATTTAGTAAGAAAACACAATTTTGGTGTTTTCAGCACTATTTAAATTTATAGTCAGTTTTCAACAATAGTTGAATAAATGCACTTGAATATGGGGTAGAAAGGAAATCTCATTTTTTCACATACTCCAAGAAGAAGATTAATTCTAGGTATCAATTTGTTTAGTCATTAGAAAATGATTCTGTGCACATGAGGCTTAAAAAACATAACTTATTCTATTGATTAAATCCAACCTTCTTTTTGATGATTGCATCAAATCAGTTAAATAGCCATAAAAAATCCAAATGTTAGTTGAAAACCTCGACCACATCTAAAGTTTGCTGTGTTTTCTTATGAACACCAAAATGAATGGCATCTCTTTTAAGCCATCTTATTTTAAATTCACTTAACAGGTTGGGAGGTCCATGGACCACCACTGTTAACATGACCCTTTGGAAACGCAGGATCTTGGGGCCCATCCCTAATATTTAGAATACGCATCTGTTTTAACAAGGTCATCACTGAAGTTTGAGACGTGCCACTCGAAGTTACCAGCACCTAGAAGAGTGTTTACCTCATAACTAAGGTGACCAGACGTCCCACTTTTGGCAGGACAGTCCTGATTTTTAACAATTTGTCCTGCGTCCTGTGGCATTTTTAAAAAGTCCCGATTTTTGGGAAGAATGCACGACAAGCTAGGGAACAGCAGGAAATAGACCAAATAATTTTTAATCAAGAACACCCCCCACCCCACCCCCCACCCCCCAGTCAATGGTGTCCCACTTTACCAATGTTAAAATCTGGTCACCTTACTCATAACATGTGCTCAGTAACTGTGTGGATCTGCTGGCTGACTGCATGAATAAATAATTTCACAAAAAGAACTGACCATTAAGCAAGCCTGAAGCAAAATAATAATATAATCACAGCATTAACCAAATAAAAAATTCTAATTAAGGCATAAACCTTAGTATTTTATCCTGAGGTGACCTAAATAAGTACAATGTTAATTACCAAGGAAAAAGATGACTATTGAAGAAGTTTTATTGCATTTCTTTCTTTTTTCTATTTAAAGATTTTTTTTTTTAATTTTTATTGTTTTTGGTGACAAGAGTGACAGAGACAGAGAGAAGGGGGAAGGCCAAGAGCAGTCTCCGTAGTTCCATGTTATTAGTTTTCTACATAGTTTCATTCCACAGGTGGGTGTGGGTCTGCACAGGGCAGGAATCAGCTGGGGGCCTCCCACATAGGAGGCTCGCCCCAGTGAGAACCAAATTGGAAGCACACCCCAGTTCAGCATATGGGTCCACACAGGCAAGGGCCGGGATTCAGTCCTTGAACCCCAGGGCTGCAAGACGAGTGCTCAACCCACTGAGCCATCCTGGCTTTCCCCTCATTGTATTTCTTTCATACATTCTGAGACTGAAAATCATTCTTCTTGACTCTGAAAGGAGAGGAAGAAGCAAGGATTCCTAGATGGACATTAAGAGATACCTCAAAGTAGAATTTTAACTTTATAGTTTATAACTGACACACTTGGGCACATTTTCAGTGTGTTTCTTTTCTGCCAGAGGAGGTGACAAATGTTAAAGAGAGATTACTTGAAAATCAGTGCAGTAAATGAATATTAATATGTTGTGTTGGCCTATTGTTCAGAAATTACCCTTTCTTGTTGCTTTCAGTGGGACAGAGTCTTTGAGAAACATTTCCTACAAAGAGAACCTGTGTGCACCAACACAGGTCTCCTCTTTGACACATAGCCACTCAAGGGGTCATCACACAGTGGAGCAGCACATAGCCAGCTGCCCACCAGGGAAGTCAGAACAACCGTCCAGGCCTCCGGAGTGCAGGACTCCAATTTGACTCTCTCTCATCAAAGACAGGACTTATTCTACTGAACAGAGGCCAGGGTGCCAAGAAAGGATGTAAAACAGGACACACAATGAAACATTGCTGTGAGCACCTTTATCTTTTAAGGTTAGCTTGTGTCATTGAGTGCAATGACTTTCAAGGAAACACCATAAAATCACTAAGTGACATCATATGGCGAGATAAAATGCTTATGATCAGAAACATTTATGTAAGCATTTATTGATTCTGTCATGACTAAGATAAAGTTGGTTTGGGCATGGTTAAAGTTTTTTCTCAAAAATTTCTTTTATCCTAATAATCTTATTTAATTTTATATATTGCTTTGTTGAAAGTTTTGGATGTTGTGAGAATCAGTTAAAATATCTTTGGGGGGATATCCAGTCATGATGGCAGAGTAGGTAAATGCTGTGCTTGCATTCTGTCACAACCACATCACACTAAATTACAACTAAATTACAACTGTCTTGGAAATCACCTGAAGTCTAGCTGAACAGAAGTCCTATAACTGAGGATCTACCAAATAAGCCATCTTGAGCCTGGAGGAGGGGCAGAGATGTGACAAGGCAGCTACAAATCGGAAGGAATATCTCAGCTGGGATAGTTGAGAGACACCTCACTTCTAGGGTCCCAGCCCCACCCCTGGCCCTCTACCCCAGGGATCTCGTGCCTGGAAAAGACGTCTCGATAGTTTCTGGCTGTGAAAACCAGCATAGATCGTAGCTAAATGGGATGGAAGGCAGCTCGAATCCCAGGCACTCTTCGTAAAGCACACCTGCAGGGATGTACTTGCTAATAGACTCACTCACTCCGAGTTCCAGATGTAGGACAGCAGCTTGAAAGGCACATGGGACATAAGGGGAGAAACTGAGGTGTCTGGCTTCAAGGTGCAGGTTGCAGGGGCAGCTTTCTCCCAGATGAAGGGCTGGCCGGAGCCATTGTCCTGTCATTAAGTCCTCATCCCACAATGCATAGGCAGGTGGGCACCATACCTGAGTTTCCATCAACCTAGCTAACACAGGGGTCTGCTCCATCATAGTGATTCCTTGACACCTCACCAAACCAACTTTTGGGCATACCCAATCGGCTTCTAGTGAATTTTCTATACAAACCACAAGTCTTGGCTCATGTTGTGGACCTCCCTAAAATCTCTCAAAGAGTCACAAATCCCAGTTATTTTTTCCCAAGCCTGAGCAATCTTTATTCTGCAGAGGGACAATGCCCACAGATCCATACACAGTGTCAAGACCAGGTGAGCCAGGGGCCAGTCTTTCAGGGGTGGGTGGGTCCAAGCAGGGGGTAGCGACTCAGGTGGGGGAAGGGCAGACAGGCAGGGACCTAAAAAAGAGAAACCAGACAGAGCAGGGGTGCTGGGGGCAGCTCCCATGTTTCCCTATCCAGGCAGCACCCACAGGAACAACTCTAAGATATGACTGGCCCAGGATCTAACCAGGGCAGAGTTGGAGTGCGTGGTACCCCCTACGAGATGACATCACTGCCCAGGACCCCACAGGGGCAGAGACAGCTCAGTTTAGGAGCCAGGGGCTCCCTGGGCACAGCCTGACAGGGCCTCCCACTCCCAGGCCAGCCCCACCCTCGGTTCCCACCTGAGCCTGTCTCAGGTACCTCCAAGCCCAACATAAGTGAAAAACATTTGCAGAGTGCTTTGTGGCTCCTATCAGTTAGTCCTTAGTTCAGGCTGCAGCTGAACTGAGCCAGTGGAAGGGCTTCTCCTAGGAAGCCCCAGGGCTGGCCTGCTTCAGACCTACCTGGAGCATTACCCAACTGCCTTCCTGGGTAACACACCCAAAGGGCACGCTGGGCAAGCACGAAAGCCCCAGTAAAGAGAATCCTACTCCATAGCGTCAGTACCTAAACAGCAGTAGCTTCACTGTCATGGCCACTCCTTGCAATCAATCAGCCTGCAATCAATCGGCCTGACACTCAGTCTCACCTACTGACTTGCAAACACCAACCAAGGCACAACTACAACAGGAGGGTAAACAGAACCCACCCGAACAACACACCTGCAGCAACTGTGTCAGTGACCAGGGAGGGAGGCTACACCACTGGGCTCCATAAGACACCTACTAATACGGCCAGTCTACTAAGACCAGGAGATACAGCCCTACACAAACACAGAAACAAACAGAGAGGCAGCCAAAATGGGGGAAGGGGGAGGGGGGGAATCACACACAAAAAAAACATGTCCCAAGTGAAAGAACAGAACAAAGCTCCAGAAAAAGAACTGAACAAAATAGACACAAGCAATCTCCAGATGTTGAGTTTAAAACACTGGATATAAGGGTGCTCCATGATCTCAATGAAAACTTCAAGAAAGAAATAGAAAACATAAAAATTAAGACAGAAAACGTAAAAAAAGAACGATTCAGAAATAAAGAATACAATAACTGAAATGAAGAATACATTAGAGGGAATCAACAGATTTGATAAAGCAGAGGTTTGAATCAGCAATTTGAAAGATAAGGTAGCAGAAAGCACCTAATCAGAAGAGCAAAAAGAAAAAAGAATAGGAAAAAAACAAGGCTAGTTGAAGGGGCCTCTGGGACATCAAACATACCAATGTTGGCCTTGTAGGGTTACCAGGGGATGAGAGAGAGCAAGGGAATGAGGAACTATTTGAAGAAATAATGTTAGAAAACTTCCTTAGTATGGTGATGGAAATAGACATAGAAGTTCAAGAAGCACAGAAAATCCCAGACAAGATGAACACAAAGAGGTCCATACCGAGACACATCATAATTAAAATGCTAAGGCTTAAAGACAAAGAGAGAATCCTAAAAGCAGTTAGAAAACAAAAACAAAAAACAAAACGGTTTGTTACCTATAAGGAAGCTCCCATAAGACTGTAAACTGATTTCTCATCAGATTCTTTGCAGGCCAGAAGGGATTGGCACAAATTATTCAAAGTGATGAAAGTAAGAACCTACAACCAAGATTATTCTATCCAGCAAAGCTACCATTTAGAAGTGAAGGACATAGCCACCAAACCAGTACTACAAGAAATGTTGGCGTGACTTCTTTAAGAAGGAGAAGAAGAAGAAAATAAATTTAAAAATATGAATAATAAAATTATAATGACTGTGTATCTATCAACAATTACTTTGAATGTAAATGGATTAAATGTTCCAATCAAAAGACAAAGGTGGCTTAATGAATAAAAATATAAGACCCTTACAGATGCCTATAAGAGTCTCACTTTATACACACACACACACACATACACACACACACACACACATACACACAGAGAAAGTAAAGGAATGAAGAGAAAGATATGCCACAAAAATGGAAATGAAAAAAGAAGAAAAAAAAGAACTGGGGTAGCAATCGATTTTAAGACGAAATATAGAAGGACCCAGTAATTCATTGATGGGTATCTATCTGAAAAACCCAAAACATTGATTTGAAAAGACATGTGAATCCACGTGTTCATTGCAGCATTATTTAAAATAGCCAATATATGGAAGCAACCTAAGTGTCCATCAATAGATGAATGGATAAAGAAGTGGTACATATATACAATGGACTACTACTCAGCATTCAAACCTTGCCATGTGGCACAACATGGATACTCATAGATACAGAGAACATTTTGATGATTGCCAGAGGTTTGGGAGATAGTGAAAAAGGGGAAGAGATTAAGAGGTGAAAATTGGTGGTTACAAAACAGTCATGGTGATGTAAAATATTAAATAGGGAATATACGAGGTTTGACAACGAAGATTGCAAACTCATCTGAGAAAACATGCTACATGCCTCATTGCTGAATATCACTATGGTCACTTTTAAAGTACTCCTCTTGGGAGGCTATGCTCGGATGCTAGTAATAGCTAGTCCACCCTTCAAAGCAACTTTAGAATTTTTTCTGGAATGGCCCTCAGAGCCATTATTGCATTGAACCTGATGTTCTAAATGTCATCAAAATGTCTTCTTTTCAATATTTCATTTATTTTGGAGTAAAGAAAGAAGTCACTGGGAGACAGATCAGGTGAGCAGGGAGGGTGTGCCAGTACAGTGAGTTGTTTACTGATAAAAAATTTCCCCCAGAGAGTGCTGTGCAAGCTGGTGCGTTATCCTGACGCAGGAGTCATGAGTTATTGGTGAAAAGCTCAGCTCATTTTTGTCTCACTTTTTTATGTAGTATTTTCAGCACTTCCAAATAGTCAATTTGATTGACTGTTTTGTGTCGTCTAGTTGGTATAGATTTATAGTGAACAATTTCTCTGAAATCAAAAAGGTGAACAACATTGTTTTGACCCTTGATTTGAACTGATGGAACTTTTTTGGTTGTGGAGAATTGGCTGACTTCCATTGTGCACTTCGATGCATTATTTCAGGGTCATATTGGTTCACCCATGTTTTATCACCAGTGATAACATGGCCCTAAACATCATCTTGCCTCTCCAAAAGGTCTTGGCAAACTTGGACTCTGCATTTGTTCACTGGTGAGCTCCTTTGGGACCGTTTTTGCACACACCTTTCTCATGCCAAGATTTTCAGTGAAAATTTTTCTGTTTCTCTGTCAATGTTTATTTGGTCTGCTATGCTTCTCACGGTCAACTGATGATTTTTGGCACATAATTTCACAAATGTCTGCAGTGTTTTCATCAATTCTGCTGGTTACGGCCGCCCTGACCTCTCTTCATCAGTGACGCTTTCTCTCCCCTCAGAAAAATGTTCATCCATTTTTACACTACCCTTTTCTTCATGGCATTGTCTCCATCAGCTTGGACTCCCTGATTTCACTTCCACTTTTGCCAGGTTTAACAAGAAATTTAATGTTATTTGTTGTGCTAATTCAAGCTCTGACCTTCTCGTGACAGCATACAAAACATGCAACAATAATGAAGGCCACTCAACAAGACTCTGCCACATGATGACACAGAGCTGTGAGACACCAATATACCAAGGTTGTGAAACCTTGCTGAGTGGTTTGTACAGTGCTGCCAATGTAAGCACATGGTGACAAGTTCGTGAACTTAATTATCAGATCTCATAGTAAAGAATGTAAAAAAGATGTTTGGTGTCAGATGGGCACTAGATTTATCAGGATGCATCTACGAACCTACCACCCTGAGCATGCCCAATCTCATCTGCTCTTGGAAGGCAGATTTATTCGGGTGATCACCTTGTAAATGTCTGATCACTATACTGTACCCCTGAAACTCATATAATATTGTATATCAACTGTAACTGAAAATAAAATTTTTTTTAACATATTATACCTACAAATTAAGCTCTATATAGACAAAGGTTTTTGTCTGTTTTGTTCACTGTAACATTTCTATCAGAACCTATGTACTAAATAAACAAGTGTTGAATTAAAAAAAAAAGAGAGAGAGAGAGAGAAATACAGTGATACCTTGGACTCTGAATATTCCAGAACTTGAACAATTTGGAATTTGAATGGAAAAAACAAGCAAATTTTGCCTCAGAATCTGAATGCTGCTTTGGAATCTAAATGCCAATATGTTGTTCGTGTGAGATTTATTGACTATATGGCCCTGTAGCTTTATCTAAGCACCCACTCTTGTCTTGGAACTTGAACATTTTGGAAATCAAAAGTAATGAATTAAGTTCGACTTCCAAGGCATCAATGTGTATTTTTGTGCTATATCTTTTTTAATAGAAGAGAAAACTAAGGGCCAGCAAGGAAATTACTGTGTGCAAAGCTCCCCAGACAGGTGGGATGTAGAGGCTAGGAATAAATACACACTGTCTTACTGACTTTAAAGTTTCCACTCCATCTCCTCATGTTACTGCTTTAACACAGCACCTCCACAAAAGGAGGAAATCATGGCACCTCTCTCAGTTCCAGAGGTAAGCTGGTTTAAGTTCATTTGTACTCATGCTTGCCCAGGTAAGAAAAAAATATATATATATGCTGCTTAGTAAATATTTTGCTGGGTCCAAAGTCAGTTTCATTGACTTTAGAAGAAAATAGTCAATAACATTGTCCAGACAACACTTGCAGGGGCACTGCTGTATTCCAGGTCTGAGCTAGGTGTGTATAAGGCTCTTATACAAAGAAGAATCAAACAGCGCCTGACTGTTTTTCTAATGGGAAAATACAAATGTTAACTGATATGGTGATAAATGCTATGAGTGTGGAGTATACAAAACAATGGATTTTGGAAACAGTGCAAAAAGCAATTAACTAGGGGGTGCTTGGACGGCTTAGCAGGTTGAGAGTACATTTGCAGAGAATCGTATCCTGGCCCCGGCCTGTGCAGACCCATATGCTTAACTGGGGTGTGATCCCAGTTTGTTTCTTGCTGGGGTGAGCTACACATGTGGGAGGCCCCTGGCTTGGTTCCTGCTCTGTGCAGCCCTGAGCCCACTTGTGGAGTAAAACTATATAAAAAACTAATGATGTACAAATATGGGGACTACTCTGGTCCCTCCCTCTTCTCTCTGTCTCTCCCTGTCTCTCTCTTTCTCTGTCAAAAACAATAAATAAATAAATAAATAAATAAATAAATAAATAAATAGAAGAAGTAATTAACTAAGCCTGAGTCGCCATGGAATATTTTAGAGAAAAGGTAAAACTGGCTTGAAGAATGAAGAGGAATCTTCAGAGCAGAAAAATGAAGGGCGTTGGTTGAGAATGGGCAGCACAAAATATGAAAATCTGTACAGATGCTGAATTGGGGGAGGCATAAGTAGGCAAATCCCAGAAGAATTATGCCTTATTCCAACTTTACAGACAGATATTTTAGCTAAACTGTACATAATTTAGCTGAACAGCCTAGAGATGGCTAATTTGGAAAAAGGACAGGATACCTTTTGATTTGGAGGGTAGGCCTGTTTGGGAAAGAAGGATCAATACTTGGATAGAGGATGAGAGTCTCTAAAGGGATATGGGGCGATTTGGGCTGAAACTCTTGGCTTGTTTTTCAAATTAGTCTTAAAGACGGTACAAGCTGGAACCAATTCCTGATGGCAACAATAGGACTCATCTGATCTTTGTATATCTTACTGTTTTCTTTCTGTTACGTAATTCAGGGAGGAGTATCCCTGCTGTGTATACTTTAGAACTCAGCTTCATACCTGTCCCAATAATTTGTCTCTAAGGAAGCAGGGAAAGAGTTTAAGTGATCTGAAAAAGGGAACCGCTGAATTCCTGTCTTTCGTTGACCTCATACTCAGTTTATTTGTGTAGAAGTGATACTAATTACAGCCATAAACACCAACACCTGTAGGATACCAACAATGCTTGGGCTACACTTCTACTGCATCGTTTCATTTGGTTCCCTTAATAATGTCTTAATGTATTAGGTTTACCGCCCATTTTCTGGGAAACTGAACCCTAGACAAGTTAAGAAACATGACTAGAAATCTCTACGCACCCACCCTATGTTATAATTGAGGTTCCTTCCTCCAAAAAATAATTCTAAAAGAAAATGTATTTTTTAAAACAAATATGTATCTGTGATTACTGTGTGTGCAAACCACTTTGTTAGGTCCAGCAGGGTGATATAAAAATATGCTTCTTCTCTTTAAATCGTATCCATGAGTGGCAAGGCAGATGTATATCCCAGAAGCTGCTGAAAAGGAGAAGCTGTTCTCGGATGAAGCTACTTTTGAATCCAGCTGAGCCAGGTGCTTGGACCCATCACTTCCCCTCTGGGAGGCTTGGTAGCTACAATCATAAAATGGAGATCGTATCTCTTCTCTCAGTAGCCCTGGGTAATAAAGAAATAATAAAACAAACAAACAAAGACTCCAGTCCACCCAGACCAATAGAATCAGAAGGTCTGGGAAAGGGACTCAGGAATCAGTCTGTTCTAAAGTTTCCCTGGGTGATTCTTCTCTTCAGTCCAGAGTAAAACCACTGGGTCAGACACTCTCCTGTGTGAGTAGCATCTTCTCCCTCAATAGCTATGGGACCTGGGGCATTGAGTTACATACATCTCTGACCCGATGCACCATTTTAAATGGCTCAGAAAACAATGGTACTATCCCATTTCAAATGGCACATATGGTCAGCCTACTGACGACTTGAATTTAGAGCCGTGAGACTAGGCTGACCATGTGTGCCATTTGAAACAGGATGGTACTCTTGTTTTCTATCCCATTTAAAATGGGATGTCTGGTCAGCCTACATGATGGTAATGGGATGTGCTGATATCAGAGATGCTTTGAGGATTAATGAAAATACTATGTGTAAAGTTTGGCACGTGGCTGCCACCTAGGAGAAAAACACGCAGTCCGCTAACAGCACCCCGGCTTTGCAAATGGCTCCGGACCTCGCATCTTCAGAGCAGGGACTGTGGGGTCCTCAGAGACACAGAACATTTAAGAAGACATTTCTGAAATCTGAGGTCTGAGGGAAGGGGTCCTAGAGAAGGGGTCCTAGAGGGTAAAATAGCAGACACTGTCTTACACCAAAGCCTCAGGTCAGAGATGATGACTGCTTCCCTAAGGGCCTTGTTGCGGGAGGCTCGTGAGAGTGTCCAAAACAGGACTCAGCGCAGAGCAGCAGTGACTGGGGTTCTCATCTTCACCCAGGAAAGAATTCAAGATCGAGACAGACGCAGGGAGGCTGGAGCAGTTCATTGAAATGAAAGTATGTACTTCAGCGGGAAGTGCAGACCAACTCAGAGCAAATCTCTCTGCGGAAGTCCTGACCAGGCATTCATGCCTCCAGGGGGCAGAAATGGACATGGCTTGTCAAGTTCCTCCCCATAGGTATGGTTTCCGGCTTTTTTTTCTTTCTCAGATGGTGTCATGCTGCCAAAGGCATGAATAGAGTTGTAGTAACCACAATGTAAATGACATTATAATGACATTAAGATTAACTGAAGGTCAGATTCCGGTCATAGGGATTAGCTGAGCTGAATGAAACTGGTTCTTGTTTTTCTCCAGTTGCAGGTGCCAGATACAGTTACTTGTTACTTGTATAAACAGTGAGGCACCACACATTGTAACCAGGAGGGGACTGTCCTTTTCCTAGGCTGCCTAGCCTCCCTCAGCCTTGGTCCTGATGTCCAACTAGGGGCAGTGTTTTAGCCAAAACTGACTGAAGGGCAACAATTGTGGACTGTCTCCTATGTGCTAGACGTGTTCAATTTTATTATTTTACATAATTCTCAAGCAACCATGTTTGATGGATATACATGTCTCCTTTTTACAGAGGGAGAAACTGAAGCCCAGATATTCAGACTGTGCAGGAGATCCAGGTGACTTTTCACTGTACCACAGCCACCTCACTGCATTCATACGTAACCTGTGTCTTTCTCTCCAGGCTCTGGGGGTGGGGGTGGTATGGGCTCCTCAGACGTCCACACCCCAGCTTCAGTCAACTAGTCCTAAAACCATACACAGAAGGGTTATTTTTTTAAGTCTTCTCAGTGTTTTGTTTTTTACTTCCTTTATTTTCCATAAAAATTTTCAGTAACAGTCTTATGTGAAGAAGAAGAAAAAAGGAAAGAAAGGAAGAAAGAAAGAAAGAAAAAAAGAAAGTAAGAAAGAGAGAAAAAGAAAGTAAGAAGAGACAGAGAGCGAGGAGAGAAACACACTCAGATTATGCGATTTCTGAGGAACTGAGCTGAAATATGAGATCAAGCCTGACTGAGAGTCCAGAGCAAGTAGTTTTTGCCATCCTTCATGTAGTTGACTTGCCCATTTATTTCCAATGACCTGGCAACATGGTAACAATTATTTAATATAATTAAATAAACATTAAATGTTATCAATTTTTTAAATAACTGTTTCACATAGTCATCGCTTTCACAGTCTCGTTCACTTAGCATGGTTGAGAAAATAAAATGTAAATAAATTGAAAGGAACATTGGCTGCAGTGAATAATTAATGACTTTGTCAAGGTTTCTGTAGTTTGCATACTAGAAGCAGCCCTGGACTCACTCAGAAACCCTTTCCGTGTTTGAAAAGAGGTATACATAAAATGTCATTACTTTTATCCCTTTAGAGTTCTCGAACCATGAGTGAAAGTAAGCAGGGTGAGCCTAGCTAGAACAGTGTTTCAGGCTTAACAGGATACTTTGGAGCACAATGTAAATAAACCCTGAGGACATTTAGATATCTCACAAAACTTGTGCGTTTACTACTGGTTAGACGGACCAGACGTACTCTTTTAACAGGACAGAAAGCAACAGTACTGTCCTATTTCAAATGGTACGTATGCTCAGCCTACTGACACTTTGAATTAGGCCCAGTAAGACTAGACTGACCGTACATACCATTTGAAGTGGTCCTGTACCATTGTTTTCTGTCCCATTTAAAATGGCATGTCTGGTCAGCCTACTACTGCCTTAACTATAGAATAATAGTTCAAGGTTCTAAAATATTCATCACTAGGTTTTGGAAACTTAACTTGGATAAAATAAAACATCATTATGCATTTTCAGAGAGGGTTAAGGTTATACACTAACTATTTAAATGATTTTCAAGTTTATATTTGTCTTAAAAGTTATTTTTGTTTTTGTTTTTATTCTTTTCTTTTTTATATAAGCATAGTCAGTTTATAATCTTATATACTAGTTTTAGGTTTATATCTTCCCATTTTAAGAATTTTCCTCTGTATCCCTAATATTTTCCCACAGTTATTTGATCAAAATTTAATATAATTCATTACGCAAAATAATTTGAAGCAAAAGGTACAAATACTAGATCAGAGTATTCAAATTTGTGTTTATTGTTACTGGCTTATGTTTTAATTAACAACAACAAAAAAAAGAACTGTAACAGTAGTGAAAAAAATTCACGTAAGCCTGAACTTCATAAATATAAGAGGAAACTTTTTAGAAAAGGCTACCTTCTTTAACTGTAAGAATATAGTTTCTAGATTATATGTGCGTGACCAATCAGCTTGTCCAAAAGCCTTGAAGAACAATTTCTGTTCTCTCACTATGCAGGGCCTCTTGAACCGTCAGGAATAGTGGAGGAGTATTTATGTGCAAAACATCTTCATAATGTTCTGCACTGATCTGATCTCACAGAAAACTAGCACTCCAGGACAGGCTATATGATATATTTTGATATTAAAACCAAAGTTCAGTGTATCTGTTTATATGAACTAGAAAAAAAAAAGTCAGTTAAAAAAAACTAACTTTTGATTTTCTCTTGTTACAAGTTCTGAGTAACTTAATTTTCTCCATTCATAACGGTTTGTAGATAATTTTTAGGTATCTGAGCTGATGGTTTTTTATTCCTGAAAAGGAGGCCCAGTTATTACAGGGAGGTATTTTGGATGTTAATTTATCTCTGAATTTTACCCTATACTTCAATTGAATTCTTTTTCCAAACCTACTTTCAATGTCAAAATACCTTGTTGTGAGATAAACATTGCTTTTGTAACAAGATCATTGTATTTCATTCCTTCATTTTTAAGATATATTTTACTTTTTTGACAGAGACAGAGAGAGACAGAGACAGAGAGAGGCAGAGAGAAGAGGGAGGACCTAGAGTAGTCCCTATAGTTGTATGTCATCTGTTTTTGACACAGTTTTGTTCCACACTGGTGGGTGGGAGCCATGCAGGTTGGGAACTGGGTTGGGGGCTCCCGCATGGGAAGCGCATCCCAGTTTAGCAGATGAGTCCACAAGGGCCAGTGCTGGGATTCCATCCTTGTCCCAGTGGTTGCAAAGTGAGTGCTTCACCCTCTGATCCATACTGGCTTCCCCTGTATTTGATTCCTAATTGTGCTTCCCAAGTGAATGATATGCTTTAATTCAAAGAATGTACCTAATATCTGTTTTGATGGGTAGAATAGAACCCTTTATATTCTAACAAAAGGATATTCAACAACTCAGTTAATCTAGGGTTAATACTCTAGTCCTAAATCTACAAACTCTGCCAATTTTGAACATCAAAAGTAAATAAAAGACTAAAGACATTCTAACACTTAAATAGTCTGAAACAGAGAAAAACAAAAAACAAAAAAAACACACAAGTAAAACGGATCCAAATGCAAACATAATTATATATCCAGTGTTCCCTATGTTTTGGGTTTGGAATGAGACTGCTGAACCATCGACTCAGGGAATCTTTATAGTTCTAAATCCATCTTTGGCACCATTTACTATTTCTATTCTATGACAGCCTACCATTTTCAGTTTAACTTTTAGAGAGAAGTGAGTTTTCTAACAACTTAATTTTTAGGTTATATTTATCATCTACCAATCAGAAACTGACAGCAATGACAAGAATTTGTTCTCCTATCTGCATTGTTGTTCATGTTAAGAATAGCTCTGCCACAACTAAGAAATCTCAGTAGTGGTGAGATACCCAACAGTATCTATCTGTCATCTATCTATCTATCTATCTATCTATCTATCTATCTATCTATCTATCTATATATATATCTACCTACCTACCTACCTACTTACCTACCTATCATCTATCTATTATCTATCATCTATCTATCATCTATCACCTATCATGTATGTGTGTATTTATGTATGTATGTATGTATGTATCTATCTATCTATCATCTATGATCTATCCATCTAACATTTTGATAATTGACATAATATTTGAAATAAGAAATTGAGAAAAACAGATCACATATTTTATACTCTAAATTTATATGAAGAAAACATGTTATGTTTAACATTCATGAGCATAGATATTCAATTATATGTGTCACTATCTAAAATTCATCTTCACTAGCTGAAACACTAATATACCTGGGCATTGCAGTCTAGTGAGAAGTTAACTAAATTAACATTATAATATTACTAGACTTTAAAGAACTAAGAGTTCTGATTAAACACACAATGTTGACAACACGTGTTAATCCCCTCTTCCTAGTAAAACCCAAATAAAATGACAGCAAAGGAATTTAAGAAAAACTACAAACCCACAAAGACAATGAAGGGATTTCAGCAGGCAAAACATTTACCTTAATTTGAAAAAGATAGAATTGGAGGAACCATGTGTGATAACAATGCTGAAGAATTTATAAAAATTATTATTTGAAAGTTTGTAGAGGTCAAATTGCTTCACAGAATGTCTGAGAGGGTTATGATTCTGAGATGCAGGCCCCACAGGCTGCAGCTGTGAACAAGACAAGGTCTGAACTCTGTCTCGATGTTGTTTCTCCTATCACCCCAGTTAGGGCTTGGCCCGCTCTGACTCCTGCCAGAGACCACAGTCTTATTCTCCGAAGAAACCAAGCTACAGTGTCTCTAGTCACAAGGATGTTGCAGACGCTCCAAGGAGCTAAAAATGGAGTAAGTAAGAGTGGCCTACTTTTTTCACCCAGACTTAAAACCCTCCCTCACAGACAATGTGGAAAATTTCACCCCAGGGAAACAGAATTGTTAAACAGACACATGAAGTTTCAACATAGATATTTGGGGTTCCCTTTCAGTAAAAGACCAGTGTCCTGCTTGATTGTACAATATAGTAACTCCTGTCCAAGAATTTATACTTGTCTTCAGGACTCTTCACCATCTGCTACTGCTCCCTCTTAAATATAAAATGACAGCCCAAATTAGCAGATGTTTCAGACAAGCCTCAAACTTGGAAGGAGTAAAAACTAAATAAATTAAGAAAAAGAGGAAAGGGAGGGGAGAAGGAAACAGGTTACAAAGGGATTAGAAAAACAAAAGAAAAAATATTGAAAACACTGTAAAAGAGATTTTCTTAAAATAAGAAGAAATCTATTACTAAGTATTATTTCAAAAATCAGAATTACATAAAGAGGAAGAAAACAAAAATTACAAAAACAATGGGAACTATTTTATAATAGTTAACAAAATTAGAAATTTAACTAACAAGGTCCAGAATTAAATTAATACACAAGTTAGAAAAAAAATACAGAAAAAAACATAAAGAAACTATCAGCAAATTCATAAAAACAACTCTCAGAATTGAATACCATGACTCTGTTCCTAATAAGGGCACAGAGTCCTGGTACCAAAAATGTAAAACACCCACATGAATGGGTCTTATTGTGAGAGAAGATCCTACACAATTCTTTTTATTTATTTATTTATTTTTTTTATTATTAAATTTATTGGGGTGACATTGATTGGTAACAGTGTCACCGGATGTACAAGTCGACAATAGTTTCCGATGTACAAGTCCACATCACATCACCTATGCATCGCATTATGTGCTCACCATCCAGAATCAGCTCCCCTTCCATCACCATATATCCGGTGCCCATTCCCACCCAACCCCCAACTCTCCTTCCCCCCTCCTCCCCCCTCTCCAGGTAAACACCAAACCATTGAGTGTGTCCATAAAGCTGGTGCCCACTCCCACCTCCCCTCCCTCTCTCCCTCCCCCCTCCTCCCCTTCCCTCAGGCAATCACCAAGCTATTGAGTGTGTCCATACATCTCTGTGTTTTTGTTCCTTTCAGTCTTATATTCCACCTATAAGTGAGGTCATATGTTTCCTGATCCTTTCAGTCTGACTTATTT